>JAFEMH010007773.1:0-77446 GCA_022495995.1 Adenophora triphylla var. japonica
TATTTCTGATAACCACCTGGGTTTATGCCGGGAAGACTCGGCCCATGGAGGCAATATATCTTATGCAGAGCAAACCATGGAGAAAATATCGGGATCGAAGAGGAAGAAAGATTTCGCATATGGTTTTCATTGATTTGGAGAAGGCGTATGATAAAGTGCCAAGAGAGGTACTTTGGGTGGGCATTAACAAAGAAGGGTGTTTCAAAGAAATATATTGATATTATCATGACATGTATAATGGAGTTAGTACTTGTGTAATGACTAGTGTTGGGAAGACCTGAAAGAGTTCCCTATAAAGATTGTGAGTGCATCAAGGTTCCGCACTTAGCCCACTTTCTTTTTACTTTTTGATAATGGACCGAATTGACGAGGTCGACCCAAGATGATATACCAGAGGTGTATGTTGTTCGCGAGATGATCATTGTGCTTTGATTGATGAGACAAGAGAAGGGTGTTGAAAGTAAATTGGAGTTGTGGAGACACACTTTTGAATCTCGGAGGTTATCGACTTAAGCGAAGCGGGCGAATATTTGGAGTGTAAGTTTAGCGAGTTGGAAGTATGGGAGGCGAGAGCGGAGTAAATACATTTGATGGAAATATTGTCCCAAGCTTACGAGTTTTTTCGCTATCTTGGATCCATTATCCAAAAGGATGGAGAATTAGATGGTGATGTGGCTCATAGGATTAAAGCGGAGTTGGTTGAAGTGGAAGAGTGCCACAGGGTTTCTATGTGATCGCGGCATGCCAAATAGATTAAAGGGAAAATTCTATCGCACGGCAATTAGTAGGCATTGCTTTACGGCACCGAATGTTGGGCCGTGAAACAGTGTCACGTGCATAAGATGAATGTGGCGGAGATGCGTATGCTTCGATGGATGTGCGGTCATACAAGAAAGGATCGATTGGGGAATGAGGTGATCAGAGGTAAAGAAGGAGTTGCACCCATTGAGGATAAAATGAGGGAAAATCGTCTGAGGTGGTTTGGACATGTGAGAAGGAGATTGAGTGATGCACCGGTTAGGAGGCCGAAACAGTGGAGAAATGATAAAATGGAGAGGGGTAGGGGAAGACCCAAACAAACTTGGATTAGAGTGATTGAAAATGATATGAGTTTACTTGGAGTGGATGAAAGTATGGTGTTGAAGAGGTCGGAGTGGAGGGCAAAAATCCATGTGGGGGGCTGATTTTTTTTTTTTCCAACAACCTTTTCACACGATGACATATGAGGATTCATGTTAGCCGATCCCAAATTATTTTGGGACTAAGGCTTTGTTGTTGTCGTTGTTACTAGCTGCCTATATCCATCACTCCTTGAAGACTTGGGAAATCATTCGCTGTGGCAATTGGTTATTTTTTGTTCGTTCCAGTGGAGGTTGTAGCAGGATCAACAGCGTGGCTTGGCAGAGGCCTTTCATGTGTTTGTGCTCAGAGAAGAGAGAATGATGATCGCCCATCATTTGATTTGACCCCTTTTCAGGTACTGCCTTGAAATCCAGATGAAATGCTAAAAAAAATCTAGAATTCTCTGTTAGTTGCTACCAGAATTCTCGATTTAAAACGACAATGTCTCTTATGTGAAGGTCATCAAATGAATTAGTCGTTCAGTTATTTTATACAGATTTCTTCAGGGATATTTTGGAACTTACTGTGAAGCTATTGTCTCTTTTCGTTAGTCTTTCCGTCATTTTGTTTCCTTTTTGACTTCCTAAGTAGTTAGTCCTGCTTACGTCCCACATAATGAGTCCTACTTTGAAAATCAAGTCAAAATCCTCTTTTGTCAAGTACAACTCTTTATAAGTGTGTTTATTGCAACACAGGATTTAATAAAAAATGAAAATAAGAATAATTGAAGAATATAAGTTCCCCTCATTTGACACTCCATTGAACACTTTATTAATGTATTTTCAATGCCTATGTGTTTGGTTTGGTGTAATTTTTGCTGAAAACTTCATGGCCAGTAAATTTTTTCTGTATAGCCATGTAAAAGTTTCTTTTTCATGGAGCGAGGGGGAGGATTTCAATGATGGGGAAGCTGTACATTGAGTTTAATCTTTTTATTATTAAGTATACATTGAATCCTGATGTGTAAGTACTGTACATGCATTCGATTGCATTTGTCGTTAAAAAGTTTCTTAATATTTTTATTTTAATTTGAATAAGTTCCACTCTAATACTGTCAGGAGGATTGCTTACAAAGGCTGCAAAACTGCTTGGACATTGGTTATGATAATTCAAATCCTGACCATCGGGTACTATTCTTTTTAAATTCAGCTAATTTTTCATGGTTGGTTTACCTCAAGAAAGCAAATGGATGTTGTTGCTGTTTATAAGTTTGAGGGTTATACTTGTCAACACACACAGGAATTTCATTGTTGAGATAAAAATTGGTGAAGAGGATGATCTGTTTCCTGATTATGATTTATTGTGGTGATAGGATGCATTGAGGGCATTGTGGTATGTCACATTCCCTGGATGGAAAGAAATGGGGTGGCAAGGAAAAGATCCTTCATTCCTTCATTCACTTGGGAGTTCCTTTTAAGCGTATACAATCGATAGATTATTTTCTATGAGAAATAAAAACATGCAACAGATTATTATTATTATAGTTCTTTTGTCTGCCTTAACATGTTGAACTTTATGATAGGGGTGGTGGCTATATATCATCGGAGAACTTGCTATACTTCGCTAGGCATTTCCCGGTAGGCCTCTCTTCTTTCCTTTTCTCTCCTCCTCACCCCCTCACTCCTCTATCTTGATGAGGTTCATATGAGTAATGTGATCATCATTTGTTAATCCAGTCCGACAATTAAAACCTGCTGTTTAATTATTTTGTGTTTAGAGGAGTACAGTTTTTTTTTTTTTTTTGCTTATTTTATCTTATTAAAAAGTTGTTTCCCTATCAAGCAAGTTCACTCTTGAGAGAGTTGATTGGATACATTACATGTAGAAGCATATAAGTGATTCTCTTTGAAGATGAAGTAGGAAATAGTCTTGGTTTCGCAGAGCATGAAAATTCCAATTTTCAGCAAATTTATGAATTACTGGTGCTTAGTGCAAGTGTGAATGCAGTTGGGTGAGTCCACCAGGGGAGAGATTTTGCTGTGATGTTCCTGTATACACATATATAGGACTAAGTTTATACACATATATAGGACTAAGTTATTGAATATTTGGATTTTGGATGAGTTCCTATTGCCCTAGAAACAACGTTAGGGTACATGGTTTGAATAAGAAGCAACATTTCACATGTTTTTCTCTTTTTTATGTATGATGTGATGGGGTCATGAAGCAATGAACCCCACACTACTAAGGTGGGAATTTCGACAACAGCTACCAAGGTGGTGTCTTAGTGGCTTCGCAGGTATTGGGTAGAGGTAAATGGAGAAAAAACGATCAATGCATAGAAAATAAATGATATAATATGACATCTAAAACTTTATTTTGCCAGTGGATATAATGAACGTTGCGTTTAACTGTCTTTTTGCGAGTATTATGAAGCAATAACCTGAAGTTAGAGTTAACATGGTGCTTAACAGCGATGAGATGGTTTTAAAACTTGAGTTTTTTCAGTTCATAGTGGAAAAATTGTATGTTGAATAATCAGCTATTTTGTTAATACTTAATACACTAAGCACCAAGCACATAAATCTGAAGACACGCTCGCAGAATTTGAAAAGGTTGTTCCATGTGTAGTTTTCCCTTATTATAAGGTATACTCCCTCCGTCCCATTATAAACTACACACTTTCCTTATTGGGCGTCCCATTACAAACTACACACTTTCTAAAATGGAAATGTTTTATTACTTTTATATTAATGAGACCCACATGTCATACTTACAAAAACAATTCAATTATTATTTTCTATCCTACTTTCTCTCTCCTGCCTCACTTTTCATACTCACAACACCTACTCCACTACACTTTTTCTTAATTATTGTGCAAACAGTAACCGGGTAGATTGTAGTGGGACGGAGGGAGTATGTTTGTTGGGACTTACCTACTGCAAATTTAATGTAATTTTCTGAGCCGTGTATACATGAAACGGGACCATCCTGATTCCATTTAAGCTATATGATCACAAGTCTAACTTGTTCTCCAGTGAGGTGTGGGTTGCTAAGATTGTAAGGTGTGTCCTTAGATTGACATCCACTTTATTTGTTTAGCTCATTTATTCATTCAATCTATCATTATTTCTTCTCTCCATATTTTTAATTTGTTATGATTTGTTCCTGTGTGTGATTGCCCTATAGTTTCTCTGTGTTTCCTGCAGAAATCATTCCAGGATCTTCTTCGAAAGTGGGAAGGTGACCGGGCCATTTAATAGAGTTAATCTTTATAATGTTTTATTGATCTATTGTATGATTTTGATTCGTACCAAAGTCAACACTATGCACCAAATATAAATAAGTCTCAGCTAGATTTATACTCCCTCCGTCCTTGAAAGATTGTCCCATTTGCCATTTTGACTTGTCTCAAAAAGTATGTCCCATTTTAAAACTTAGGCATGAATGTTAGTGCAAATCTACTAAGGTACAAGAAGGTAAAGCTCTTCCTTAATAATTGCAAAATGTACAACAGGACAATCTTTTAGGGACGGAGGGAGTATTTGGAAGAGAAACCACTTGATAGAAAGTTGCATGCAGAATTAAATGTTTTGAGTTACTGGTAAGGGAGTACTCTTAGGTATCCGGAGTTGTCCATGATGGCACGATATATTCTGAGTGTACCCATAACCCCAGTAGCTTCAGAGTCTGCCTTTAGCATTGGAGGTCAAATTTTTGGAAAGTATCAAAATTCTTTATTGCCATCAAATGCTGAGGCATTGATATGCTTACCCGATTGGTCAAATGGTATTATTTATACTGAAATAATTTGTTGGTTATTGATGTTTTTTTGACATTTTTTTTTTAATACTTGTGTTATTTGGTCTAAAAACTTGACAGTGAAGTATGATTCAAATGGTTATACAAACTTTGACAATGAAGAGCATCAGTAAGTATCCGAGTAATTTTGAAAATTGTTTTTAAGACATTCCCAAGTTTTTGATCCAAAGCTCTTCTATCCTATCTTTAGATCAGATGGCATCTTTGAAGATGTTGTCATGAAATATGAGTAAACTCCCATCTCTCTACTCAGATTATACGCTCAATCTATTATGATGAAATATGAGTAAACTCCCATCTCTCTACTCAGATTATACGCTCAATCTATTATGCTCGGACTCGGGTACGAGTGTCCGAAATGGGTACGGATTCGAGTGTCGGATTCTTCAAAATTTTAAGATTTTACACCAAATTTAGTGTAAAATAGCCACACCCACACTCTTATCCTATCCTCTGGACACGGGTACTTTGGCAAATATGAAGAGTGTGAGCATCACAATGCTCAATGATGTAAATTCTTGAACAAACCTGAACAGTTTCTCCTCCTAGTGTAAATAATAAACAAACCGAAAGGTCTTTTGTATAGCTTATTATGCAGTTCCCTTGTCAGTAAACACATACACCATTACTAGGAATTACACATGTTGCAACAATTATCTAGAATGTCACTAATTTTGTTAAGTAACTGGAAATTGCTAAAATTGCAAAAAGGTTAAATGGCTCAACTATGGTTTTTCGTGGAACTCTTTCCTCACAGTTACTTGTCTACTTTATATCTCCCGACTTCAACACCATTTTTGTCCATGGTGTCTTTCTCAGATGAAACGAGAGCATGAACATCAGGTTTAATCTTTCATGTCGGGACCGCCATCACTTCAGCTATGAAAGAAGAGGACTTGATTTTGGTTTACATGATATATATAAATTGTCAAAAATTAAGAAAATGTTGGATTCAATTGTCAAAAACTAAGAAAATGTTCCTTGTGCATGAATTTTATTTTTTTTGTTTGGTTATAATTAAATGGATGTCTTTGTTATTGTAGTAAAACAAAATTGAAGAGGTTGATAGCATTTTTGTAAATTAAATTACATTTGTTATAGGAATGTTTCCATGGCAGCAATGTAAACTGAGAGGTTAAGGCTATGAAAAAAAAAAAACTGACCCGTCGGGTTAGCCCGATTCTACTTGATTAAATTGAACCAATATTTAAACGGGTTGTAACGAGTTTTACCTGCCACAACCCATTACTCGTCACCGGCCACAAATTGGCCCAACCCAACCCAATTGCCAGGCCTAGTTTGGAGTTATCCAAATGGGTAGCCCGGCTTGAAAGGGTCGGCCCAAACAGGCTTCGGGTTTGGCCTACTACATCTCCCTGTCTTTGATCGGCCGGCAATCTTTTTTGGGGTTTTGATTAAGCTTGTTTTGATCAAAATGGCTGGCCCTTTTTAGGTTTTGTTTTTTATTTAACAGAAAAAAGCCTCTAATATAGTATGATGTCAGACACTATTTGGTTCATTTTACATAGACTAAGGAGATGGGCTTTATTAAGTCGGGCTTGGCCTATGATGGTCTGAGAAGTGGCCCGAATGGCAAACCTTAGACCCTGCCCAACCCATAGGCTCCGTGCTCATAGGCCGGGCTAGCTTGTACGACTGAATGTGAGCTTGATGGTGAATTGGCAGGTTTGAGCTTTTATATTTTTTTTTCAAGTTCGGTATCATTCAAGGAAATTTACATCATACCCCCTCCGTCCCTGAAAGATTGTCCTATTTGCTATTTTGACTTGTCTTAAAAAGTATGTCCAATTTCTAAATTTAGGCATAAATGTTAGTGCAAATCTACTAAGGTACAAGAAGGTGAAACTCTTTCTTAATAATTGCAAAATATACAACAGGACAATCTTTTAAGGACGGAGGGAGTATTACAAATGTCTACGGTCTTTTCTTCGAGGTTCGGAAATACTCCATTTTTGGACCGGGACCTTCACTTGGTGGGGAAGCCTCTAACACACACCCGAATATCATTGGTCCAAGTGGTCTTAGGTTTTTAATATTTAGTTTTATTTGTTGTTCCTTTCTTATTATTTCCATTATTTTTTTATTGTCTTAGTTAATCACCTATTCATTTCTTTTATCCTTTTTTTTACTTTTTTTTTGCTAGTATGAGAAAAATATGAAATTCAATAAACATGAGATACACAATGAAAGAAGAGTTGCTTTCATGGATTTATGAGGAAGTTGTTGAAGGAATGTTAAGTCTTACCAGAAGAAGGAACATTCCCTCCTTAGTCCAAAGTTGAAAGGATCTACACAATGTCAAAAAAGGCCAAATATAAAATAAAATACAATAAAACACCAAATATCTAATGCCTCCTCACTCTACCATCATTAGAGATGGGAAGACTTTTGACATTGATTGAGATAGTAATTATTATTGCATGGAATTCAGGACATACCTGTCCAAATTAATTTATTTATCTTACTCCCTCCGATACAAAATACTTACAAAATACTTACTCCCTCCGTCCCGCCAATTTTAAGAAAGCTTTCCATTTTGGACGTCCCACTAATCTTAAGAATTTTCAAAATGGAAAGTTTTTATCACTATTTCCTCCACTCATTCTCTCTCCTACATTATTCTAATACTCACAACACCATTATAATTTATTATTTTCTCCACTCATTCTCTCTCCTATTTTACTATTACACTCACAACATTTACTATTTCCTTAATTCCCGTGCCATTTGAAAAATTCCTAAGATCGGCGGGACGGAGGGAGTACATTTTTAGAATAGATTTTTGCAGTTTTAGAACAGATTTTTAGTTTCAAAATATTTGCAGTTTTAAAATTTTTCATAAAATTTTGACATATTCTACCTAAAATACTACTCCCTCCGTCTCACTTCAATTGGTCCACTTTCCTTTTTGGGACGTCCCACTTCAATTGATCCATTCCATAAATGAAAAGTTTTTCATATATTTATACCCTTATCATCTCCACATATTTACAAAAAAATCAATCATTAACTTACTATTTCTCCCACTCATTCTCTCTCCTATTAAATATTTTTAACTTTTACATTCTCTCTCCTATTTTCTATCACACATTTAATTTTTACATTCTCTCTCCTATTTTCTATCACATATTTAATTTTTACATTCTCTCTCCTCTAATTTCTACCCACTTTATTCATTTTTCTTAAAAATCGTGAAATAAACCAAGGAACCAATTGAAGTGGGACGGAGAAAGTATTATTTATAATTAGGTAGTTGTCATAGTAAAAAAATTTAATTATCTAGATATTTGAAATATTAAAGGGTAATTTAGTCTCATTTGATATATATATTGATAGTTTTTTTAATATGTGTGAAAAGTTCTAGAAATACAACTATTTTGAGACGGATGTAGTACAATTTTTGTTTTTGTAAGAAATCTTAGGGGAATTTCAACAATGATACTTGCTTGCTTCGTAGGTGAATTTTGATACATACTCTCTTCATCCCACGTGAATACAAATTTATTTCCATTTTGATCCGTTTTACGTGAATGCAAACTGTCCAAAATGGAAACAAATTTATTATTTTATATTCATCCTACCCCATCCACTCATTCTCTCTCTTCATTTTCCACCATACAATTTATTCAACCAACCTACTATTAACTCCACTCATTCTCTCTCTTCATTTCCTACCACACATTTTCATTATCTTAATAATACTCCTTAATTATTGTGCCCGAAAAAATGATTTGCAATGACGTGGAACGGAGGGAGTATTTGATCACTATTCACAAAGTTTTAAATTGTTATCTCCGATTCATGATATCAAACTAATTTTTGATATTATAAATTATTAATACTTTCAACATTATCAATAATTTTAAATATGACTATTGTTTTAACTAGTTTATTTATATTAAAATAAAAATCTATAAATATTGTAGTCATCAATTTATTATTTTAAAAACACTCAAATACATTTTAAATTTCAACATTTTAAATATAAATACATATTTTCTTTTATAAAACTAAATTTATTATTAGGGTCAAATAAAATTTCTTCATAAAAATTAAAACTAAATAAGGAGGCTCCAAATATCATACACTAAACTACTTATTGCTCCCTCCGTCCCTATTTAAATTTCTTATTCTTCTTTTTGATTTGTCCCATTTTAAGGTTATTAGTTGTTTTATTATATAAAATAGACAATGTGATACAATTGTCATTTTCATAATAAAAACTCACTACTCACTTTCTCTTTCATACTTTACTTTTCATACTCACAACATTTATTTTTTCTTAATTTTCGTGTCTAGTAAAATAATATACCTTAAACCGGGAGATAGAGAGTGTCATTTTTGGATGAATTGGGATAGGGTCATGTGCTTATTACTTCTCATCAAATTTGATATTTCCTCCATTCCAATAAAAGCTTCACTAATTTCTTAAAAGGACGTCTCGTTAGAAGTTTCACCTTTCCTAAAATGGCAAATAATCTTTACTATTCTACCCACTCATTCTCTCTCCTATTTTACTATTACACTCACAACATTTTTCAAATTTACTATTTTCTCCACTCATTCTCTCTCCTATTTTACTATTACACTCACAACATTTTTTCCACTCTTAATTTGCGTGCCAGGCAAAAATGGTGAAGCAATTATCGAAACAGAGGGAGTACATCTTTTTATCATTGTTGGAGTTGCTAGTACTTTGACATTCGAATCAAAATTTGAATTTGATATACATTGTTGGATTGCCCTTACGAGTAATCAAATATAATAGTCCAATTAACCTATTTTATTTATTAAAAAATATAAGTAATATTATTAAATTATGTAACTCATATTAAAATTATTTTAGAGATTTTTACCTTGTTCACATTTTAACATTTGATTTATTATTAAGCAGATGAGTTTTCCCGCCCGAAATTCGGGGTGTGATTGAGTTGGTGTAGTTATTGCAAGCTTGAATGGTTAATATGAAATGATGAGGTTGTCGGTGTCTCTATGCTCAACTTCTTCTTCCTTGTTTTCTTTCTTTCTTATTCATTTATTTATTTTGAGTTTTTTTTTTTTTTAAATGTCAAATTGTTGTAAAAATAAAATCAGTTTTTTTCTATTTTTATTTTAAAACGCATTTTTTCAATGCGTCAGTGTTAGTATTATAAAGTGACAATGTTAATGTTATAAAATGCCAGTTTTTCAAGCCAATACTTTTTAAAACTAGCGCTAGCACTTTATAATATTATTACTGACATTTACGAGAAATTTATTTTTTTCTTTTGCTTAAAAAAATAGTTTCATTTATATATATATATATATATATATATATATATATATATATATATATATATATATATATATATATATATATAATCTAACGTTATAATTGGTCCTATGTTCTCATTTGGATTGTGAATTTTGTCCAAATATAAAACGTAACTAAATATTTCTAGTGACTAGTTAATGAAAGCATTGACTTGAGTAAAGACTCAAGCAAGGTAATATGGGGAATATGTTGAACATTCGCTCAATTCAACTCGTTTTCGTAGGTATGGTGGGACCGTGTTAGTAATATAATGGGAAGAGTCATTCTTGAGAAGTTTGACAAAGGTCTTCATTGTTGAGATTAGAGTCAAATCGATAATTGAGGACTTGAACTCAAACGAGTTGATCTCGATCAAAACTCGTTTCGTTTAACATCCCTAGTGATAGTGATGGCCATAATCATTGTGTCGTAAGAAAAAGAGACAAAGAGAATCTCCGAGCACGCAAGAGTCAATGCCAGTGCGGGCCTTTGTAGTGCCCTTAGGGGGATTCCATGAATTGCTGGATGCTCGGGCCGTGTGTGAGGGTGTGTGTTCAAGGATAGGCAATGTTCTAGAGAGAACATGAGCTGCATTGTAATACGAGAAATTGTGATTTTAGTGATTATCCTGACTTGTTATTATTTTCAAATATAGTGCAATCTTGTGATAAATATGGTGAACACATTGTATGTTTCTTTCTTGTTTATTGTTTTTGTATGATTATTATGTGTATGTTGTTTTTCATCATCAATTAATAGTATGTGCTAGAAATGCTCGGGTACCGCAATTCCCCACAACATGTAACTCACTTGCGGTTATGTTAACAACATTATTTTAAGTAATGAAAAGTTGATTTGATGATAAATTGGTTTGAAAAGTATCCTCATTAAAAATTACATTTTTTATATACAAAGTATTTCACTAAAAATTATACCTTTTTAAAATGAAAGTTTAAAAATATTTCTTTAATTAATGAGATCTACTTGTATATTAAGAACAATTATTTATTTAATCTTTTTTACCCCAAAAGTGAGCTACCACCCGAGTAGGATTATAGCCGAGGCAAAACTCTCCCAACAATTCCAAAGCTCAAACTCGAGACCTCTGTTTAATCTATAACACCACCTTACGAGGTGATCTAAGTGCTTTTTTTTCTTGATCTTCAGCCAAAATAAAATTGTATAGTAGGAAGTAATTTTTATGGGAGGAATGAATATGTCAAAATTGAATTCTTAAATTGACCTAAACTAAATCATGAGAGATTGGTATTGAAGTCGAAAAAAAAGGCTGAAAAACGAGTAAGTACAGTACAGTAGGAATAGTGCTCAATGTAATGTAATGTAGGTTGTGCTCTGCCGACCAAATTGAAACACAATAGCAACCCTCTGTCCATAATCATTGCCAAATTTGTCAGTATAATTATGGAATCTGACTTCTTCCATTATCTCAAATTATTCTATTCCATTTCCCAATATCAAATGTTTCTAGCTTGTTGGCTTCAAGCGCACAATTATCAACCAATAACAAACAAACAAACATCATTAATGTTAACTACTCGTTCCAAGGGATAGGTGTTGGGGATATAGGATTTCAAAGTTGATAATAAGGCTGGATATATGATTGAATCGTGTATAATTCACTTTTCGAATAAAGTATTTCGATCCTTATTGCCTGGGTTATACAAAATCTTTATTGGGATAAGACAATCACGCAATTTGTTTCTAGGCAAAGAAGACAAATCTAAACTTGAGAATTGTTTGTATTTTCGTTGTTGTTGTATCACTCTTATGTTTTCTTGTGTGTACAAAGGAGATCAAACTCTGTATATATACAGATGAAAATGTATCAGTTAAAGGGTATAATCAATAGCCATGACTTTAGCCAACCATTGTGTCTTTTCAGTTTGAAATGACACCAGTTCAGGAACTGCTCGGCCGAGTCAAGGGACTCGCTCGGGTGATCATACAAGTCCAGAGATTTTTGCCCAACTGCACGGCCGTGTCATGTGAACTGCACGGCCATATCAATCATACTGCTCGGCCGAGCAAGGCATATGCCTCGGCCGAGTATGACTGTCCAGAAACTTTGACAATCTGCTAAGCTATGCTCGGGCGAGTCAAGGCTCTGCTCGGCCGAGCACATCAGCAAAGTCAAATGTGCTACCCTTTAACCTTTACTTCTTTATTCGAGGTTGATTTCGTTTTAGCTCAAACGAGTGTGTACTCCACACTTTCCCTTACTCATATTAGAGTCTAATACGAATCACATTGATCTCTAGTAATCACCATTACAATAAAATAGTTGATGACACTAAAATCACCAACAAATCCCCTCCATTTTAGTGTAATTCTTTGATTTACTAATCTTATAAATAACGAAACAAACGAATGCATAAATGAAAATGTCTTGCGATTGAATTTTCATCTTAGTATAATACACATTTCAAATACTCGAGAATCAGGGTGTCCTAACGATTGAACCCGTCAACTCATATGAAAACCTGAAGATACTATACACATAAGTTTCGTACAATTCTCTTTGTTTATTCTTGACACTATTACAAGTCATGTGTCCATATCCAATAGTGAACATATAGGAAGCCAAGTCCTAGCTTCTTGAAGCGGCAAAACTTCATGCCCACATAGGTAGTTCCTTTAATCTTGCACCTGCAGTTGCAATTTTTCAAAGGAACTATTAAGAAGATATTCTTCAACATAACCATTACTTGCAGGTCTGAACACATACCTTGGGAAAGATAACAACATGTGTTCCAATCTCCAACTGCGAGCTTTCCACATTGAATTCAAGCTTCTAACGTTGTATTAGAAGGGAATTGGGTATCTCACAATTAGAGGATTAAATGGAATTTAATCCCATCCCATTGTAGACTTATTTACCAAGTCTTTAGCTAACCCCTTCGTCAAGTGGTCAGCCAAGTTTTGTTGAGACTGAACAAACTCAACTGAAATCACACCATTCATGATCAATTCACGAATCATACTATGTCTGACACCTAACTGTCTAGACTTGCCATTATACATTTGACTATAAGCCCTAGCCAACGTAGCTGCACTATCACAATGGATAGATATTGGTGATATCGGTTTTGGCCATAATGGAATCTCATATATCAAGTTTCGAAGCCACTCTGCTTCTTTTCCAGCAGCAGCCAATGCTACAAACTCAGATTCCATTGTAGAATGCGTAATACATGTCTGCTTTTTGGAAGCCCAAGAAATGGCATCTCCTCCAAGCAAGAACACCCAATCATTAGTAGAAGATGAATCTTCTTGGTTGACCCAACTAGCTTCTGTGTAACCTTCTAATATAGAAGGATGTCCACAATAACACAAACCATAGTCCATAATACCTTTTAAGTATTTGAACACCCTTGTTATAGCATGCCAATATTGTCTACTAGGATTACTAGTGAACCTGCTCAATCTTCCAACTGCATAAGCAATATCAGGTCGAGTGCCCATCATAGCATACATCAAACTGCCAATGGCTTTTGAGTATTCGAGCTGTGATACAGGTTTACCAGTGTTTGACACAAGTTTTTCAGTTGGATCCATGGGAGTACTAACTTTAGAACAATCATCACAATTAAACCTCTTGAGAATTTTCTCAATATAATGAGATTAAGTAATTGCAATTCCCTTGCTCATCCGTTTAATCTTTATACCAAGAATTACATCGGCTTCTCCCATGTCCTTCATAGAAAACTTTGATGACAAAAACTTCTTAGTTTTATCAACTACATTTTGGTCTGTGCCAAAAATCAACATGTCATCTACATATAGGCAGATGATTACACCTTTCCCGGATTCATCAAATCTGCTATATACACATTTGTCTGATTGATTTAATACAAAACCATTCGACAAAACAACCTCATCAAATTTTTGATGCCATTGTTTAGGTGCTTGCTTCAGCTAATACAATGACTTAATTAACTGACATACCTTATGCTCATTACCTGGCATAATAAACCCTTCAGGTTGTTTCATATACACTTCTTCTTCCAAATCACCATTTAAAAATGCTGTTTTGACATCCATTTGATGGATCAATAGATTCTGAATAGCTGCCAAAGCTATCAGTAATCTAATAGTAGTGATACGAGCAACCGGTACATAGGTATCGAAGTAATCGATCCCTTCCTTTTGTCTATAGCCTTGGATTACCAATCGAGCTTTAAACTTGTCAATTGTTCCATCGACTTTCATCTTCTTTTTGAAGATCCATTTGCACCCTAAAGGTTTACAGCCTGGTGGTAAATCAGACAAGACCCATGTATTATTTTCTATAATAGAACTAATCTCATCATCAATTGCTTCTTTCCAAAAACCAGCATCTCGAAATTTTATTGCTTCATCATAGGTTCTTGGATCCTCCTCTATACTATAACAGTAAGAGTATTGAGATTCAATTTGATCTCTTGATCCCATAACTAAATATAGTTGAAAGTCAGAATCATATGATTTAGCTTTTCTTGCTCTTTTACTTTTAGGAGGTTCGGGTATCTCACTTGGTACCTCAATTGAATGATCATCCATTTGAGATTCAGCCAAAATTGGTATAATATCCTTTGGTCTAGGTATTGAAGAGAAATGATTCTCATCAAAGATTGGATCTCTCGATTCTATAATTGTGTTAATAGAAATGAAATCATTAGGTTCTATAACATAAAACCTATAGGCCTTGGAATGCTCAGCATATCCAACAAAGATGCAGTCAATACCTTTTTCTCCCAACTTTTTCCTTTTAGGGTTCGAAAGTCTAACTACGGCCCTACATCCCCAAACTCGCAAAAATGTCAAGTTTGATCGTTTCTTATACCAAAGCTCATATGGGGTAATTTTGTTCCTTTTATTAGGAACTCTATTCAATAAATGACAAGACGTTAACATGGCTTCTCCCCAAAACCCGTCACTCAAGCCTGAGTAAGATAACCTGGCATTAACCATTTCTTCAAGAGTTCTATTTTTTCTTTCAGCCACACCATTTTGTTGTGGTACATAAGGAGCCGTAGTTTCATGAATTATCCCTACGGTTTGGAAATATTTAGTATCATAATATTCACCACCTCTATCCGTACATAAAGTTTTAATCAAGCCATTTAGTTGAAGTTCAACTTCTGTTTTATAAATTTTGAATTTATCTAGGGCTTCATCTTTTGCATGCAGCAAGTAAATATAGCAAAACCTAGAAGCATCATCTATAAAAGTGACAATATACTTTTTATTGTCTAAAGATGGAGTTGCATGAAAATCACATAAATCACTATGTATTAATTCAAGTTTTACATATTTCCTTGTAACACTTTTAAAAGGTTTTCTAGTGATTTTTGTCAGCATGCAAGTATTACACTTTTTCGTATTTTTATCAATAGCAGAAATCAAACCATCTTTGGACATTTCAAGCATTCTTTTATAGTGCACATGTCTAACCGAACATGCCATAATGAGAAATTGATAACAACAGAGGAAGTCATATAAACAGAACTAGAGTTAACAGGAATTTTATTTAAATTCAAAATAAACATCCCATTATTATAATAATCAAATCCTACAAATACATCAGACTTCGATAAGATATACTTATCGGATTCATACACTTATTTGTATCCACACTTGTTCAAGACAGGACCAGAAATTAAATTCTTACGAAGTTTTGGTACATACTCCCTCCGTCCCAGCTCACTTGACACTTATTTCCATTTTGGGCCGTCCCAGCTCACTTGACACCTCCCAAAAATAGCCTACTTTTTATATTTTTATATTAGATGGACCCCACCACTCATTCTCTCTCTTCATTTTCCACCACTCAATTTATTCAACCAACACTACTATTTACCCCACTCATTCTCTCTCTTTATTTTCTACCACACATTTTTTTATTTTATTCTTTTTTCTTAGTTCTTGTGCCCACCTCTTGGGTGTCAAGTGAGGTGGGACGGAGGGAGTACAATACATTAAACAAAGAAATAGTTTTCCCGAACAGAATTCCAACACCACACTTTCTTTTCCTAGAATAGGAGCGGAATGGTCATCACCCATGTAGAGGACAGATCCGTCTTCCATTGGTTCATATGTCTTAAACCAACAGCGATCTTTACAAACATGAGTTGTGGCACCAGAATCAATCCACCACACAATAGCATCATCCTGCACATAAAATGCTTCAGAAATTAGTGAAACAGAATTTTTAATAAATCTGTTCCAACTATGTACTAAATTCTGACCTTGGTTTTGAGAATGGTCCTTAGACCCCTTTTTCGAACCACTGGTGCTTGCGCTATTCGTTTTGTTTCCAACACGACAATCCTTCTTAAAGTGACCAGTTTTGCCACACTTCCAACATGCCAATTTAGGCTTCTTGTTGGGACCAGAACCATTGTCTTTGAAACTACGTTTCTTTTCTTTGTTTTTATTGTTTCCACCCTCATCAATCATATTCAACGAGGGTCCAGCAACTTCTTTTCCTTTGCCTTTGTCATTATCTTGCGCCCTAAGAGATTCCTCTATGCGTAAGTGACTACCAAGTTGAACCAAAGACAAATCGTCTTTACCAAGTTTCAAAGTGTGTTTGAAATTCTTCCAGGAGGGAGGCAACTTGTCAATCACACTTGAAACAGATATTGACTCATCCATCTTCAGCCCATGTTGTATATATTGTCCAAGGATTCTAAGGAGTTCATTGAATTGTTCCACGATAGGCCATGAATCGACCATCTTGTAATTATTAAAATTACTTACAAGGAACTTCTTACTAGAAGCATTCTCTGCCATGTACTTGGATTCAAGAGAATCCCATAACTCTTTTGCAGAATCCTCATTTTGATAAATGTCAAACAAAGAATCAGACATACCGTTTAATATGTGTCCTCTGCAAATGTATTCATCGTTTTCCCACTTCGATCTGTGTCTGACTGCTTCCAAGTTATCATCTTCAAGCAATTCTGGAATATGGGTAGATAGAACATATACCACTTTTAACGTTGTTAAGAGGAAGTGCATCTTCTTCTGCCAACACCTGAAATCTTGTCCTTCAAATTTGTCCAGCTACCCAAATTTAGTCGTCATCTCCTTCACAGTACTTCCTCCAGCTATGAGTATCACCAAATACTTTATTCGTTTGTTGGGGATATAGGGTTTCGAAGTTGATAATAAGGTTGGATATATGATTGAATCGTGTATAATCCACTTTCCGAATAAAGTATTTCGACCCTTATTGCCTGGGTTACACAAAATCTTTATTGAGATAAGACAATCATGCAATTTGTTTCTAGGCAAAGAAGATAAATCTAAACTTGAGAATTGTTTGTGTTTTCGTTGTTGTTGTATCACTCTTATGTTTTCTTGTGTGTACTGTTAGACACGTGATTTATTATCCCTAACTAACTGATACGTTCAAACTGGGATAAGGGGAATTTGGAGGATAAGTCAAATAGAGACTCTTATGTGAATGAGACTCTATGACTTAGTCCAACCAGTATTCTATAAATCAGGTCTCTATGGGAACCAACATAGACAACACGTAATATTCCATATACTCCTCAGTCTGAGAAATACTATCTCTGGCAACCATCAAGTGCCTGGGATTTGAGAGTGGAACAACATTCAATATCCATCTTGTGATATTGAATCGGACGAGAAGAGGTGGTGATTGCAGAATCAGGACGATCGTGGTTCGTAGCACAAGCGAAATCTTCCGCACAACGAGCTTCGGATTTAATCTATAAGGTATTCCGAGAACTCGTAGATAACTTATGTGTTTTCCTTCATTGGTATCAGAGCCTCAAAGCTTGGTGCTCACCATTGTTGTCTTGATTGCATGGTTTTTGAATTTTTCGGATCTACTTTTTCACCAACTGGGTTTGATGATTTCGAAATTCAAATCTTATCCGTTTTCTGCGTTTTTGATATCCATGCGTAGATAATAATGTGTAGAATAACATACTAAAATTTCGTCGAATTCGGCCATGTAAATTTTGAGTAATTGCAGTTTTAATTTTCGAATATTATGATTTTTTTTTCGTGATGTTCATGGCTGTTTTTGATGATGTTAAAGTCAGATCTGATAAAAAGTGTTAACATAAGTTTTGTTCTACGCTGTGAGATCTTTCTATAGCCACTTTAATTGTTTAATTTGGACTTAAATCAAGAGAGTTATGGTGTTATAAAGATGGGTCAGCGAAATAAGTTTTTGTCAAAAATCCTAATTTATTTATTAGAAACACGATGAACAGTACCGGGGTTGAAAAACTCAAGCTTGCAAAGCGTTTGTTTTGATGTATGTGTATTGTGTCTGTTTCATGGGTTTTTTCAATATTATTCATTTAATTTGAGTATTTTATGGATTTATTTTAATCATGTTATTTCATCAGAAATATTTTAATAGCTCAGAAAATTATGAAACTTTTATCGTATGCATATAATAGTGTTATGCACTGTATAAAATTATTTCGTAATTTTAGTGTAACAGAAATATGTTTTCTGTAATTTTTCATGTGTATTAAAATCATTAAAAATAATTATAATTTCCAGAAAATTATGTAAATTTTACTGTATGTTTAATATGCTGTGAAAACATGCTGAGATATTTTTCATAATTTGTTTATGATCAGAATATATTTTATGAATTATTGAGTATTCTGCTGCATGATTAATTCGGGAAAAATAGTTTTACTGTCCAGAAAAATATGAAATTTTTTCTGTATGTTTAGAATAATGTTATACAGATTAGTATATTTTTTTTCATAATTTTTTGATGAGCAGTAATCTATTTCATGTATTTTTGTATGTGTTTTCGTGCAAATTTTATTTATCAGAGTGAAAAATATTAATCAGAAAATTATGAATTTTTTTCTGTGGTATAGTTACATGATAATGCACTGTTCTGAATTTTTTCAGATTTTTTGAGTAATCTGAATTATTTATGTGCCTTAAATGTCATTTTATGATGTATTTTCATAAATAAATTTGCATGAAAAACAAATTAGAGACTATACGAGTCCTATACAAAATTTCTGGAATTGCTGGAATTATTTTAATGAGCTTTAATTGGTGGATTTGTTCTATCACTATATCTTCTTTTATTTAAAAATTAATTATGAGTATATTTTTATTATGCATGCTTAAGGTTATGATTACGAGCCTCGCGGATTTTCTCTCCTTTTCATGTATGATACAAGTATATTTATTGTTGAGTTTTTATGATAAAAGTGAATTAAAATTGTATGCTTAATATCTGTATTGTAATATGTTATAGTGAAATGGCATCAAAGAACGTAATTGCTGATTTGAATAAGGGTGAGAAATTGGATGGCAAAAATTATAGTGTTTGGCAAAGGAAGATCACATACTTGCTAAACGAGCAAGAGGTTCTTGAGAACCTTGACACTGTGATGCTTGAGCCAGAGATGGGTAGCAATACCGTCGCCCAAAGACCGTCGGAACATGCGGGCTTTTCGGTCGTGGGTCGAAGGACCGTTGTGCTCGCTTTACTATGTTGAAGCGCATGCGCACAACGACACGATTAGGCTTGAGAACCGCTCTCTTGCTAAGGACATGTGGGACCAAATTAAGGCCGCATTTGGTAACACATCTCGCAACAAGGCTTCGTACCTTAACATACAAGTTTGAATCGTATAAGATTGACCGAAACGATCCATTCCCGATCGGCTACGTGAGTTATGCGGTATGATTCGTGAGCTTCGTCTTTGCCGGTAGTATCTTGTCCGATGAGCGCAAGTCCAAGCCGTGATTCGTTCACTGCCGGACTCGTGGAGTAATTTGAGGCGAGATCTGACTCATACGGACTCCATTCGAGACTTTTGCGAGATGTTTCCCGTCATGTTGAGCTTGAGGCGTAGCGCCACGAGGCAAGTCGCGCGATGAGTGCTGCGACTCGTGACCTTGATCTTGTTACTCTTGATGATCAGCGCAAGCCAAATGGGCAGCGTAAGAATCAGGGTAATAAAGGCAAGAAGGCTCAGAAACTGGGGCCAAAAACTGGCAAGATTGCTAAACGCAGAGGCAAGAAGAATATTGCTAAGCAAAAGTGCTACAACTGTGGAACCTTGGGTCATTTTGCTCGGACTTGTCCTGAGCCCAAGAAGGTACCTCCAAATCCTAGATCTATGCAACTTTGTGTTTGCTCTCATGTTTTATTAGCTGTCTCTCTCCCTGAATGGATTGTAGACTCAGGCTCCACAAAACATGTGACGTGGGATCGTGCGGGATTTGTAGATTATAGGAAGATTTCAGCTGGTATGCGAAGCATTTTCATGGGAAATAGCTCGACCGTGGAAGTCAAAGGGGTTGGCTCATACCAGCTCCTTTTGCGGAATGGACGCAGTTTGACTTTGCATGAAGTACTTTACGCACCTGGAGTTCGCTATAATCTACTTTCAGTAGTAAAATTGCTAGAAATAGGATATTCTTTTAATTTTAGCGGTAGTCAGTTGGATATTTGCTTTGACAATATGGTTTTGGGACATGGTTTTTTGTCAGACAATTTCTTTAAATTAGATTTATTGGATTCTTTATCTTCTGTTAATGCTACTTCTTGTGTGGTATATGATACTTCTAATTCTGAGTTGTGGCATGCTAGACTTGGACATATAGGAAAGGACAGAATGAGTAGATTGGCTAGAGAAGGACTATTGGGTTCTCTCCCAAAAGTTAATTTACCTGTGTGTGAGCCTTGTTTGGCGGGAAAGGCCTGCCGAAAGCCTTTTGGTAAGGCTAAAAGGGCCACACAGCCATTAGAGTTAGTCCATTCAGATATTTGCGGACCTATGAATGTAAAAGCACGCCATGGTGCTTCCTATCTTCTCACTTTTATCGATGACTACACGCGATATGGTTATGTTTACCTTATTTCTCACCGTCATGAAGCACTTAATTGTTTTGAGCGCTTCTTGGCAGAGGTAGAGAATCAGAAGGATAAAAGCTTAAAAACTTTAAGAACTGACCGGGGCCGCGAGTACTTGTCTGATCAATTTAAGGGATTGTGTGAGAAAAAGGGGATAGTAAGGCAGTTAACGATTCCTGGAACTCCGCAACAAAATGGTGTTGCAGAACGAAGGAATCGTACCTTGTAAGAGATGGTTAGGTCGATGATGGCACAAGCAAATCTCCCGATTTCGTTTTGGGGTGATGCGCTTATGACTGCCACGTATATCCTTAACCGAGTGCCTTCTAAATCAGTCTCTACAACCACCTACCAATTGTGGAAAGGTGAGAAGCCTAATTATGGGCATCTACACCCTTGGGGTTGTGCAGGTTATGTCCACAGTACTTCCAATAAGTTTGGAAAACTTGGCCCTAGAGGAAACAAGTGTGTTTTCATAAGGTATTCTGATACCTCTAAGGGTTATGTAATGTACGGTGGAAAACCTGAAGTTGGGATGACTGAAATAGAGTCTCGTGATATCGATTTCATTGAGAATGATTTCCCACGAATCGGTGAAGTCAGAAAGGAATTCGAACTCTTTGAGATGGAGGAAGAACATTTGACATCTCTTGGCGTAGGTGGGGAATTGTCTCAACCTAATGATCAAATGGATCAACATACGGTTGAGCCTGTGGTCGCCAATGAGAGTCAAGATGATCATCCAAGTAGGAATGTTGATTCCAGTGGGAGTCTTCCACCAGAGCGAAGAAGTCAACGTGGAAAAATTCCTCGTCGTCGATTTGAGATCGAAGGGGAATCTTTTCTATGTGAAGCTTTAGACGCTTGTGAACCTACTTCATTCAAAGAAGCAATTTCTTCACCTAAGAGTGATGAATGGACATCTGCTATGAAAGATGAAATTTCCTCTATGTACAAGAATCGGAGTTTGGGAGTTGGTTGATCTTCCGCCCGGGCGTAAGGCAATTGGAAACAAGTGGGTTTTCAAGGTCAAGCGCAAGGCAGACGGATCAATTGACAAGTATAAGGCACGCCTTGTGGCGAAAGGCTATACCCAAAAGGAGGGTCTAGACTATGAAGAGACATTCTCCCCGGTGGTGAAATTTTCTTCAGTTCGCCTTATTCTCGCTATAGTAGCACATATGGATTTAGAACTTTTCCAAATGGATGTTAAAACTGCATTTCTCAATGGGGAACTAGGTGAAGAGATCTATATGACTCAACCAGAGGGTTTTGAAGTCAAGGAACATGAACGCAAAGTGTGTCGCCTCAAACGTTCCATATATGGACTCAAGCAATCATCTAGACAGTGGTATATTCGCTTTCACCAAGCAATAACCTCAATTGACTTTGTGATGATTGAGGAAGACCATTGTGTGTACGTTAAACGGTGCAAGGGAAAGATCTTAATCTTATCATTATACATTGATGATATACTACTTGCCGGGAATGACATGGAGATGATAAATGCCACTAAAGAGTGGTTATCTTCATCATTCGAGATGAAAGACTTGGGTGAAGCAAATTATGTGCTTGGAGTTAAGGTCATTAGGGATCGTTCAAAGAAACTTCTTGGTTTGTCTCAAGAGACTTACATAAAGAGAGTTTTAGAACGTTTTGGCATGACTAACTCAAAATCCGTTGTCACTCTAATGGAAAAAGGTTGTATCCTTAGTACAAGCCAATGCCCTAAGAATGAAGAAGAGAAGAGAAGAGAAGAATGACTAACACCCCTTATGCAGTGGCAGTTGGGTGCTTGATGTATGCGATGTTATGCACCCGTCCTGACCTTTGTCATGCAGTTGGAATTTTAAGTAGATTCCAAAGCAACCCTGGCCCCGCACATTGGCAGGCGGTCAAGAGGGTTCTTCGCTATTTGAGCGGATCAGCAAATATGGTTCTTTGTTATCGAGGTGGGGACTTGAGCCTAAAAGGGTACACTGATGCGGATTGGGCTGGAGATGTAGATGAACGTAAATCTACTTCAGGTTATGCATTTCTGCTTAGTGGTGGAGCTATTTCTTGGAGTAGCAAGAAACAGGAAAGCATATCCCTTTCCACGATGGAGTCAGAATACATTGCTTGCTCAGCACTGCTCAGAAGCCGTTTGGTTAAGGAGGTTCTTACAACATCTTGATGTCACACCTAATGTGAATGGTCCTGTACTTATTAACTTGTGATAGCATGGCCGCTTTAGGGTTTGCCAAGGACCCTAAGTACCATAGTAGGACCAAACACATTGACATTAAGTACCATTTCACTAGAGACATGATTACGAAGGAAAGGTGGTTCTTAAGTATATTCCTACCGAGAGCATGTTAGCTGACCCTATGACTAAGCCTCGACCGAGAGACTTTTCGAAACATATGACGTGTTTAGGGCTTCGTAGGATTTGATTAGTTATTTTTGAACACCTTACGAGACATTATTATATTCATTATTGTTTTGAATTTAATACATATTTTTCATTTTCATTCCTTGTTGAGTTTATGGGATGTTTATTGATTGAAAATTATGTGGTATACATTTTAATTTAAAAAAAAAAAAAAAAAAAAAAGATGTCTGAAGGACTAGAATTGGCCCTCTCACACGGTAATTCGCCTTGTTGTTATATGAGCGAGCAAGATGAGATAATAATGTATTTGACACTTAAAGGGGGTGGCAAATGACATTATAATATATCGCCTTAACATACGGTTAAGATGAGACCTATTTTATATAGATCAATTCGAAGTGTTTGGTTCATAACTTCGAATGTCCTTGTGAAAGTCCGAATGTGAGACCTTAAAGAGGCACTATGAGAGTGATTGCTTTTGAGGACTCAGGTTAGATGCCATGAGGGCAACTAGACTAAGATTCGTACGATGTTAGAGTATGACATGCCCAATTCGAGTGGGAGTTCCATCGTAGCATACATTTCATACTGTATGTGACTATAATTCGACCTCAGAAAGTGATTGAATGATCCCTGCTTCATCACTGTGTGAGTTCTAGTGATCAATATGTGATCACATTATGCCCTATGTGACTTAGAACTATGTCGAGAATCCAAAGATTAATGATGCTACTTTGACATGCCGACCTAAGGGCTTTGCACTTATAGTCAGCCTCGCGGAGCATTGTTGGGAAAATTTGTTAATCTAAAGATATTTGGCATGAGGGTCTAAGGAAGACAATTATGATATACATCTCTGTTTAGTGACTCAATGTCCGGACGATCATATTGAACACGCGGTTCAAAAGGTTGATCTTGAGCACGTAAACTGATTGGGGTTTAAACATCGTTTATGAGGGGTTAAAGATGTTTAAATTGATGTAATCACAATGTCCAGGGCATAGACGAGTTTTTTGACTAATGAGGACGTGCTATGTTGGTAGATGGTATTTGATATAGCACTCCTACCCTTTTATACTTTTCTCGTCTGGTCACATGCCTCACTTCCTGTATGAAGAGATGAGTATTCAACGAGTCTTGAGAATGTATATGGCATATCCCATTTGACCGAGTGGGAGATGTTAGACACGTGATTTATTATCCCTAACTAACTGATACGTTCAAACTGGGATAAGGGGAATTTGGAGGATAAGTCAAATAGAGACTCTTATGTGAATGAGACTCTATGACTTAGTCCAACCAGTATTCTATAAATCAGGTCTCTATGGGAACCAACATAGACAACACGTAATATTCCATATACTCCTCAGACTGAGAAATACTATCTCTGGCAACCATCAAGTGCCTGGGATTTGAGAGTGGAACAACATTCAATATCCATCTTGTGATATTGAATCGGACGAGAAGAGGTGGTGATTGCAGAATCAAGACGATCGTGGTTCGTAGCACAAGCGAAATCTTCCGCACAACGAGCTTCGAATTTAATCTATAAGGTATTCCGAGAACTCGTAGATAACTTATGTGTTTTCCTTCATGTACAAAGGAGATCAAACTCTGTATATATACAGATGGAAAGGTATCAGTTAAAGGGTATAATCAATAGTCATGACTTTAGCCAACCATTGTGTCTTTTCAGTTTGAAATGACACCAGTTCAGAAACTGCTCGGCCGAGTCATGTGAACTGCACGGCCGTGTCAATCATACTGCTCGGCCGAGCAAGGCATATGCCTCGGCCGAGCATGACTGTCCAGAAACTTTGACAATCTGCTAAGCTATGCTCGGGCGAGTCAAGGCTCTGCTCGGCCGAGCACATCAGCAAAGTCAAATGTGCTACCCTTTAACCTTTACTTCTTTATTCGAGGTTGATTTCGTTTTAGCTCAAACGAGTGTGTACTCCACACTTTTCCTTACTCGTATCCGAGTCTAATACGAATCACATTGATCTCTAGTAAATCACCATTACAATAAAATAGTTGATGACACTAAAATCACCAACAATAGGAACTGGTATAGGGATGACAATTTGAGCGAACCCGATACGAATAGAAGGCGATTCGATACGAAAAATTAGAGTTTGATTTTCAATTCTTAAAATCTGAACGGGTTCGGATCACGCTTCTGATTCGACTGAAACCCGAACTGATCCGACCCGAATCAAATCGACTCGACCAAAACCCGACGCGATCAGACTCGAACCCTAAATAAAAGGTTAATCTAAAAGATAAATAAAATATATTTAACATTTTTCTAAATTTTATTTCTTTATTTGTGTTTGTAAGTGAGATTTTGAACTATTTTCTATATAAAGATAAATAATGACTATACTCCATCCGTCCCAGAAAAATATGCACAATTTTACTTGACACAAGAATTAAGGAGAAAAGTGTAAAAGGTGATGTATTGTTGATTGAATAGGAAAGAGAAAGTGAAGTAAGTGAATAATTTTTGTGAGTATAACAAGTGTGTACCATTTCCTTTTTAGAACTTTGCAAATTACTTTGAAACGATAAAAAAATAGTCTTTTTGCATATTACTAAGCAGAAGGAGTATACAGTATGCTCTCTCCGTTTTATAGTAATATGTAAAAACACTTATTTTGATTGTCTCAAAATAACCAGTCAAATCACAAAGTAAAAATGAGATTTACTTGTAATACTAACAACAATTACTAATTTACTTCATTTTCTCTCTCATATTCAATTATTTATACTCATAATCCATCACCCTTTTCACCTCCTTAAATTTGTGCCCCAACAATTTGTATACAGTATATTGCTATGATATGATATGGGGAGAGTATCGTACAACTATAAACTATTTTTTTTTTTAATATATAGATAGCATTTAAAAGAATAACGTTAGTATTTCATGTTGTATATTCAACTAATATAATGCAACAACGCGAAAACTCATCTATTGTGTTTTCTTTTTAATAAATTTATAATTTGTGAAAATACAGTTAAATCTATTTAGAAGGATAATTTAATCATCGACTGTTGAAAATGGGTAACGAAAGTTAAGTTTGACTTGTCGTTGACCTAACTTTCTAACGGAAGTTCGTTAACTTCCAACGGGGTTCGTTATTTGTTAACGAAGTAAGTTACAAAATGTATTCTACATTTAGGGTAGATAATGAAACTCATTTATTGTCTCAAAACCATTTCCGGGTGAATGAGAAATTAATGACAAAGTTTTGTAACTTAACGAGAGTTGTTTAAAAGGATCAATTAGATTGTTTGGATTTAATTGGAGTTAAACTGTGTTTTTGGCTGATGAGATTGTGCACTCTGTTGATCAGAACGAGTGGGGACTCTGGGCACGAGTCGTGAGCACGAATGGACCTTAATGGACTTTTGACTCAAAACTGATCAGAACGAGTGGAGGCCTTGGAACGAGTCGTGAGCACGACTCGTGCCAAGGGGCACGAGTCATGCCAAGGGGCACGAGTCGTGCCCTTCGCTGCTGTTGCCAGAAAAGTGGTGTCTTTTCAAGGGAAAAGACACAAACCCCTTAACTCTCCTTATATACTTTCCCTCCAAATTTCAATTTACACATACAGTCATTTGAGCCTCTCTACCTACATTTGAGATAGATTAACCAAGCATAATCATTTCATCTTGTTGCATTATTTCCTTCAAAGTCCTAAAGTTTCAAATAGTCAATTGTTCGTTAGATTTGTTAATTTGGAGTGCTCCTATTAACAAATAGAAGTCGTTGCATCTCACGAGAAGTTTGTCATCAACCGTAAGCACCAGTGCGGGACAAATACTTCTTACGGAAATTGTGTTAAACACAAGCCTCGACTACATCAAGTTTGTCTTTTCAATTTCCGTTATCTTTTCCGTTATCTTTCTCTTCTTCTTTGTTATTTCCTTAAGAAGCCTAGCATAAAATCTCAACAATCGTAAGAAGTATTTGACGTTTCTTAAGGCTTTCCTACAATGGCAAGTGAGAAAGACACCTCCGAGTCATCCGGGCTTACTCCCCCTCAAGGCGATTCACCGCTCAAGAATGTTGCACCCGCTTCTACACCGTCTCACTCGGTTCATGGTGAGAAACCCCCAAAGTTTACCAGGGTGGATTTCAAGAGATGGCAACAAAAGATGCTATTCTACTTGACCACTCTAAGTTTGCATCGGTTCTTGAAAGAGGATCCGATTGTTTAAAATGGTGATCCCGACCCTCAAAGGCTTTTTGCCAAAGAGGATTGGGACCATGGTAATTTTTTTGTGTAAAAATTACATTTTGAATGGACTCGATGATGCACAATATAATGTATACAGTACCGTCGAGTTAGCCAAGGCTTTATGGAGTACCTTGGAAAGGAAGTACAAGATTGAAGATGCCGGGTCAAAGAAGTTTGTCGTCGGCAAATATCTTGACTTCAAAATGGTGGATTCTAAGTTGGTAACAACTCAAGTTGATGAGTTCCAACTTATATTGCATGGTCTTGATGCCGAAGGAATGATAATGAATGATCCGTTCAAAGTGGCATCAATCATAGAGAAGTTGCCGCCTTCGTGGAAGGACTTCAAAAATTATCTCAAGCATAAGCGCAAAGAGATGACTTTGGAGGACTTGGTTGTTCGTCTTCAAATTGAAGAGAATAATCGAGACAATGAAGCCAAGGCTACCAAAGGCAAGATGGAGGCAAAAGTCAATCTCCCTGAGGCAAGCACTAGCGGCACCAAAAGGAAGCATTTCGGGAATGCTAAGAGAGGGAAGAACAAAGGCTCCACAACTAAGAAGTTCAAAGGAGCATGCTATAATTGCGGCAAGCCGGGCCATATAGCAAAGGATTGTCGCCACCCAAAGAAGGAGGCGAACAATGTGGATGATATGGATCTTGATTTTGCTGCGGTGATCTTTGAGGCAAACGTGGCAAACTTGGATGACAATCCAAAGGAATGGTGGATAGTGTTGTGGGCATTTTTCAACATGGCAACATCTTCAATTGATCCTGCATATCGAGATGTCATTACACTGTAAGTATTGTTTTAATATTTACTTGTTCAAATATTTCCTAATATTCTTATTATTATTTTTCAGTAATTAAGAGAGGAATGCGGAACAATCTTCAAGCACGTTCAACAGACCTTCAAACGGCTAGGGCGACTTGGTCTCACGATGGTTGAAGTGATAAACCAAAATGCCGAGATTATAGGAACCATATTGACTCTTTCATATTTACTTGTATTTAAGGGGAAATGGAGACGGAAAAACACTAACGCTCATACGCACACACTCAACACAAAAAGCTCTTGTAATCCTCTCCATTGTCTTCCAAAGTTGTATTCTTGATCATTATAGTAAAACTTTTAAGGTTGGAGACCTAACTCCCGGGGTTTTTTCCAAAGAGGTTATCACCTCCAAGGTTTTCCTCGTTAACAAATCGTGGTGTCATTATCTCTTTTTCATGCTTTTGTTCCATATAATCGAATTCCACAGTTCCCTCCTTATTATTCAATCCACACACTAAACTTAGTTAAGATTCTACTTTATTGTTTTTTCTACCAAAACAATTTGGCGCCCACCGAGGGGCCTCGTGGTTTATCGGTTATTTGAAACATTTCCTAACCAAATTCACTATGTCTGCACCCTCCAATGTGTCCACCGCCGGGAAAGGTCCCGCCGTTGTTCCCACATCAGGAGGTAGAACCAGCTTGTTACCACCACCTCCTTAGACCGGGTCTCAGCCAACTCAACCTACGAAGACTCCACAAAAGGGGGCAACCTCTTCCAATGCAGAATGCTTGGACATCCGGAGTATCCTAACCAGGTTGAATCAAAGGTTGGACCAGCAAGACAACAATTCGAAGGTGTTGACCAATTCCATGATTAAGATGCAGAAAGACCAACAGCTCATCGCATCTCGGCTTGAGAACATATCACCACTGCGTGCAAGGGTTCTCAACTTTGACAACACCGGAGGATCTACATTTCAGTGAATTCATTCCAATGGGCAGTCCTCCTCAAACTCATCCGCTGACATCTTTAATGATGTCGACATCTTTACCTAGGGACACCCCATTGACGCCATCTTCCGCAGGATTCACCCCATTCATTCCATTTATAGACAACACTATCGTCACGACTACTACGGACGATTCTCGGTTTGCTAAATAATCTTTTCAATAATAATAATTTCAATCGTCTTCCTATGGCCGACCCTTTTGCAGAAACCCACTAGCTAAACAGATGCGGGATCTCGAGAGGCGATAATGAACGTACAGTGTAACTCCTCCAATTCAACCAAAGTGACCCAAAAGCTGTTACAATCAATCCCGGTTTGTCCCAAAGAATTGCAAATATCGACATCCCGGCGTTTTAGCGTACCATCTATGAAGTTGTACGATGGCACCACGGACCCGCAGGAGCATGTTGCACACTATCAAGAAAAGATGGACATAATCCATATCCCGCTTCAAGACGGGAGGCTGCTTATGCGGGGATTTGGATCCACCTTGTCCGGACCAGCTCTCAAATGGTTGATTAGGCAACCCCTAGGTTCAATTGGTTCATACGCCCGGCTCATCAACATGTTCTATAACCAATTCTCATTCGATCGACAATTTGAAAAGTTGACAAGTGATCTCTACAATGTGACCCAGCTGACCTAATGAGACTCGAAGGATTATGTCCATCGGTTCAATAAGGAGGTGTTAGAAATTCCCAATCTTGACATGTCAACAAACTACGAAGCATTCAAAATGGGGTTGAAGAAAGATTCACGTATTATCAAGATTTGGTAATGACTCCTTGTAAGCGGCTAGAAGAAGTCGGAGCGAGCATTAAGGTTCATAAGACTGGAGGAAGATGAGGCTGCGAAGATCGAAGTCGTCATCCAAGACGTCGACATATGACCATCCCGACGTAAAGACCGAATCGTCCCATCGCAGAACAACCGTCCCAATCCTTATCCGAGAATTGACACTAGCAAAATTAATTCGGTAGACGGTGAGGATGAAGATAGTGATAATGTGCCTAACATTTCGATTATTGTTTTTCTCGTTGACATTTCAGTGTACTTTGTGCAATGGGCAACCTAGGAGACAAAGCCGGATGGCCAAAGAAAACGGACAAAACCACGGGATGGCGTGACAAATCAAAATGGTGCGCTTACCATGAAGACTTTGGACACGTTATCGAAGACCGCATCGCGTTAAGAAAGGAGACCGAGTTACTTACTCTCGAAAGGACATCTTAAGGAGTTATTGGGGTCCGAAAGAAGAAGAATTTGAAAATGCGAAGCTCCTCATGAAGGCTGAAAGGCCGGTTTCTCCCCAAAGATCAACGAAGGTGATCAACTTCATCGATGGAGGCTCGAAATATGTGGAACATCCTATTACGCCGCAAAACGACACGCTAAGGAGTCAAAAGAGGAAAAGCCGAGAGACGGCCAAGATGTCGACACCTTATCCGGATCCAATTACCTTTGATGAAAGTGATCGTGATAACTTGCTGGAACCCCATCATGACGGTCCGGTTATTTCCTTGCGGATCGCCAAGCATGCCTGTCTGACGTGATTACGGTAGATGGGGGCAGCTCCGTCAATCTTATTATGTTAGGTACCCTTAAGGAAATGAACATCCCGTGAATCGGAGATTGTCAAAAGTCTTCGATCTTTGGTAGGCTTCGGTGGTGAAGTCAAAGAAACGGTAGGGAGATAAAGCTTCCAATATACTCAAAGGGCCTCAACACCATGGAGCGGTTACTGCGTAATTGATTGCGCAACATCTTACAATGTCATTCTTGGAAGACCGTGGATTCACGGAATGAAGGCCGTACCCTCCACTTACCATCGGTGTGTGAAGTTTCCAACACCTTGGGGTGTCGCTAAGATTTACGGTGATCAACAGTGGCCAAGGAATGTTACAAAACTTCAATGAAGGCGTCTACATCTCCAAAACAAGCATAGCAATTACCGAGGAAAGTACGCGAAGTCTGGAAGCTAGGGAGGATGATGTGAAAGAAGTATTGTTAGAGCCTTCCAACCCGGACATCGAGTACTTATTGGCACCGACATCCCGTCGATATAGAAGAGAAACTTGTGAACCTATTAAGAAGCGAGAATAAAGAGTTTCGCTTGGAAACATGATGACATGACAGCATTAGCAAAGATGTCATCACTCACAAACTTAACATAGATCCTAGCTTTAAACCGGTGCACCGAAACGTAGAAAGTTTGCGAAACCAGAAATCAGATCATCAAGGAGGAGGTAGAGCGCTTACTCAAAGCCAACATGATACGGGAGGTCGATTATCCAAGATGGTTGGCGAATGTGGTTGTGGTAGAGAAGAGAAATGGGAAATGGCGAGTTTGCGTCGACTTCACCGACTTAAATAAAGCCTGCCCAAAAGATCCTTTCCCTTTGCCGCACATAGATTCATTAGTTGATGCTACTTCGTGTCACGAACTCCTCACTTTCATGGACGCGTCCTCGGGATTCCAACAAATTCGGATGGAACCATCTCGACCAAGAGGACACCGCCTTCATAACCCCCACTGTGTATTTATTGTTATATTGCCATGCCTTTTGGACTAAAAAATGCAGGTGCAACGTATCAAAGGCTCGTCAACAAGATGTTTAAGGATCAGATTGGGGACACAATGGAGGTATACATCGACGACATGGTAGTAAAATCCAAGAAGGCCGAGGATCACATAAGCAACCTCTCTCAAGCTTTTGACATCTTGGATTGTTTCAACATGAAACTTAATCCAGGCTAAATGCAACTTCGGAATGAAGGCCGGCAAGTTTCGGGTTATATGGTTACTAAAAGAGGCATTGAAGCCGCCCCGGAACAAATACGCGCTATTCTCGACCCGTCATCACCTCAATGGCCAAGGACGTCCAAAGATTGACAGGAAAAATTGCCGCACTCACTAGATTCATTTCCAAATCCTCGGATCGATGCAAACCTTTCTACGACATCTTAAGAAAGAACAAGAAGTTCCAATGGGAGGAACAACATGAAGAAGCTTTTCAGAGCTCAAAACTTACTGTCGACACCTCCCTTATTGGCCAAACCTCGGATGGAAGAACATCTTTACATCTACCTAGCAAGGTCCGAAGGCGCCTGTAAGCGCAGCCTTGGTGACAGAACGAGATGGTAATCAAAGCAACCCATCTACTATATAAGTAAGACACTCTTAGATGCTGAGACCAGTATTCTCATTTACAAAAATTAATTTTAGCTTTGATAAGCTGCTTCTATTAAGTTAAGGCACTATTTTGAAACACATCTGATATTATTATTCAGACGCACTAACTATCCTATTAAGAATGTCATGAGAAAACCAGAGATGTCGGGACGAATGGCGAAATGGTCAAGACAATTAAGCACATACGACATCAAGTACGAGCCCGTAACCGCAATAAAATCCCAAGCCCTGGCTGATTTTGTGGCTGATTTCAGTCCAACGCTACAACAAGAGGTGGAATTGGAAGTACAACAACTTCAAGATGATGACATCCTAAAAATTTGGACTCTCTACACGGACGGTGCTTCTAACATGAGAGGTACAGGTCTTGGAGTTGTACTAAAATCGCCACAAGGGGACATAATACCACAATCTATCGGTTGCGGTTTCAAGGCTACCAACAATGAAGCGAGTATGAGGCTCTAATTGCAGGCTTAACTGCAGCCCAAGACTTAGATGTCAAGCATATCCGGGTGTTCATGGATTCATTACTAATTGTTAATCAGTACAACGGGTCCTACGTCGCGAAAAATGCTAAGATGACAACATATTTGGAAATTGTAAAAATTATTTCGGCCAAATTCAAAACATTTTCCTTGGAACAAATCCCACGGGAAGAAAATTCTCGCGGATGCTCTGGCAAACTTGGGTTCGGCCTTCAAAAGCTTCTCACAAACCAAGTATCCCAATCCTACATGTTGACATCCCAGCAATTGACCATCTTGAGATGTTCGCCACGGATGCCGACATACTTGCCTCTCCCGCAACCTCTTGGGCCGGCTCCTATTATCAAATATCTCTTAGATGATACGATCCCGATCGAGGAGAAAAATGCAAGAGCCTTCGTGGTAAGAGTATCTAAATATGTACTTATTGATAATCTCTTGTTTAGAAAATCTCTGCAGGTCACTACTTAAGATGTCTAGAGGCGAGATAGAGCCCATCGGGTTCTCAAGGAGCCGCACGAAGGAGATTGTGGAAATCATACCGGGGCGAAGTTTACATACTAAAGCTCTTAGAATGGGCTATTTCGGCCTACAATGAGAAAAGATGCCGTTGACTACGCAAAGAAATGTGATTCCTGTCAACGACATGGGGACATCCTACACCGCCACCGAACCGCTACATCCTATCCTGTCACCATGGCCTTTTATGGTTTGGGAATGGACATAGTAGGAAAACTTCCCATAGCACCAGGGGACGAGTATTTCTTTTGGCCATGACAGACTACTTTTCTAAATGGGTAGAGGCCGAGGCATATGTGCAAGTTCGTGACAAAGAAGTGATATCTTTTATCAAAAGGAACATATTCACCGATTCGGAATTCCATCGGAGATAATTTGTGACAACGGCTCTCAATTCATCAAGAAGAGGACCCAAGATTTCTGACATCTTGGGGTGTTAAGATGGTGACATCTTCGCCTGTTCACCCTCAAGCCAATGGACAGCAGAGTCTAGCAACAAAATAATAATCGGTAACTTAAAAAGAGACTAAACCAGAAGAAAGGACGTTGGGCGGAAGAATTACCAATGGTCACATGGGCCGAAAGATGACATCTAAGAATGCTACCGGTCAAACCCCTACTCACTTGTATTCGGAACCGAATCTGTTATTCAACAGTAAGTCCTTGTACCAACGGCAAGATACGACTTTACCGACATCCGAACATAATAAAGACATCTTGATACATGACCTGGATACTGTGGACGAGCTAAGGGACATGGCCAAAGTTCGCATGGCAGCATATCAGCAAAGGGTAGCCCGATCTTACAATAAAAACGTAAGGGTTAGAAGGTTTCAAGTAGGAGACTTAGTCCTACGAAAGGCATTCCAAAATACCAAGGAGCCCAATGCAGACAAGCTCGCCCCAAAATGGGAGGGACCCTACTTAATAGATGCACAAGCCGGAAAAGGAGCATATCGCCTTGCAACCTTGGATGGCCAAATGATACCGCGAAGTTGGAACGCCATTCATCTCAAAAGGTATTACATTTAAATATGATTTCCCATGAACTCATCTTTCCAGGTATGAATCGTCTTTCAACTCTTTACAACCTTTCTTTTCTCCTATGCATCTTTTTTATTATTTACAAGTTAAGATGTCGCTAATACACTTTGTGGAGAGACGTCAACTTTAGTTGGCGTCCGTTTTTAACGTGTTTCTATCTTATGAGGTATTGACACATTTACATGGGGACATATCGAATGCACGCAAAGAACAACGATTTCTCCTCCGTTAGAGACTGGCCATCTCTTCTCAAGTAAAGGTACACAATCCCTTCTAAGGTTTAAAGAGTTAATTACCTCTTTCTTAAGAAGTTAGGTTACCACACCTTCGCCTGGAGCGCAAGTTATCTCACTAATTGAGGTGTGGGGTGGGCCTATATGGGTAAACTCATATAGCTTACCCATTCCCACTCAGTTAGATGATTGATCTTAAGTATTATTCTTATGGTTATGGCATATTCGTGTCATCTAAGTATCTACGGTTTATGGCATATACGTGTCATCTAAGTATCTACGGTTTATGGCATATACGTGTCATCTAAGTATCTACGATTTATGACATATACATGTCATCCTAAGTACCTATCATTTTGACATACTATCATGTCACCTTATGATCATAACATACAAAAAATTATCCAAAATAAACAAGCCTTGACGTGCTTGAAAACTATTAAACCATAACTAAACTAAAGCAACCATAAAGTATCCGAACTACCAACAGTAAACGTGCACAAATGTTGGACCAACCCAACACATAAAGGAAATTGTCTTTGGTCCTTATGGACCCATTACATAACCAAACGAAAATAAAAATTGTTTTAAGGGATTCCACCCCAGTAACATCATCAAAATACCAAGAACAAAGTTGTTTTACCTTCTTTTTTTTAGGTGGCTTCTGCCGCAGGTGTTGCATTTGGGTTAACTTCTCCATCTACTGGTGCATCCTTAACGACCGCTTCATACGGGCTTGACGACACCTCGCCCTCATCCATCACTTCACCGGTCAACTTAAACAAATAGGCACACTCCCTGTTGATATCCCAAGTGTCAGCCTTCCCTTCTTGATACTCCTTCATCATTTTTATCTTGCATTGAGAAAGCTTTTTGCCGCGGCCGGTTTGCGGGAACTCTTCACGTCACGTGATCTCTTTCGATGATCCTCCTCACTCTTAGCCAAACTATTCAAGAAGTCCTTCACCTGTTTGTTCTTGCTCTCCCAACGACTTGCTTTGTTGCTCCAGGGTCTTCTCATGTACCTTCACCTTGTTTTCTAACGCTATCTTCTCCTTCCTAACCAAAGCGATGTCAGCTTTGGACTTCTTCTTTAGCATTTCAATTTCTTTCACCAACTCCTCCACATACCCTACAGTCTGAGAAATAATAACTCAACATCAATAGATGTTTATAAAAACTTTTGCGTTAGTAAATATCCAATTAATAGTATCTTACCCCAGTCGCAAAGCTCATGCATTTTTTCTTAAAATCTCCTACTGGCATTCCATCAAAGGAATCTTCAACTTCGACTACCTCCTCTTGACTAGCCTTTCGCTTCTTTACTCTGGAACCAATACCTGCACTATCATCCAAAGTTGGGGTCTTCTTAGGGGCGGGCGGAGGCTTCATCTCTATCTTCACAGTAGAGCCTGTAAACATGGCTTCAATTTCATCGAGGTCAAAGTCCGATCCTGAGATGACTGGTTTGGAAACTACATTGACATATGAAGGACTGTCAATAAGTATAGTGCATCAGTTTGACAAACTAAACTGAGAGGATAACACACTTACCTGTGGACATAATAACGGAGGTGGAGGCCTTTAGTTCTTCCGGGACAGTCAAAGATGCCTCCAATAAGCCCTTAGGAGATCTTTTGTCTGGAGAGAGCCTGAAAAATTCTTCAACCTTGGTTAGAGTGTCTTCAACAAAGTGAACAGTTCTCCCCAGTCAATATCTGCATAAAAGCAAGAATAATTACAATTCAGTTTGTCTCAAGAAAAGGAAGTCACAAAAGTGAGAATTTAAGTACCTCCCTTGTTCCACTCGCTTGAAATCCCATTTCCTTCTCCAATAGATGCCCTATCAACAAAGAAAAATCTATTTTTCCATCCCCTATCACTAGATGATGTGGTGCTCATTAGGGAACTCCTACCTGATCTCTTCCTAAAAAGATATCTTTTGGAACCAAAGAGTTGAAGATCGTACGAATATGCAATTTCATGGAGCCCTAGGTTTAGTCCGTTCTCTCGGTTCACTTTAATGACAAAGGCAAAGACTCGCCAAGCCATCGGCATCAATTGAGCATAAGCGAGTTGGGTCTTTTGAAAGAACTCAGAAACCAATAAAGGAAAAGGGTAGCTAAACCCTAGAAGAAAGGGATACTCGAAGAAACAGATCCATTTGCGAGAAACATAATCAGACCTAAGCTTTACGGAAAAAGGATGAAAAATTGTACCATTTGGGAAGTAGCATTGTCGTTTAATGGACTCTATTTGGGAATCACCGAACAAGCGTGTCTCTTCGTCTGGTTTTGCAAGAAGGTTTTCGCAAACGAAATCATCGAGACTAATTTCTTTGGAGCTTTGTGGGGTTGGGACATTCTTAGATTTGGTCGAGGACCACCTGGTCCTACCCATGATTGACAAAGAAAAGAAAAAAGATAAACAAATGGAGGAAGATGAAAAGTGGAGAAATGTTACCTTGAAAGATGAACGGCGCCGTAACAGGGGTAAAAGAGAAGCTTGGAGAAGTTTATTTATCCAAGCAGTTATTAAAAAGAGAAAGAATTACTTTTCAAAAATAACTCTTCTCCCCAACCGTCCATTTCAACGCCACGTCTTCCAAAAACGTCCCATCAAACAGAGCGACAGTTGGACCATTAATACAAAAGAGAAAAACATTTTGCCTCTTCTGCCAACATAGTCAAATGTTTTTGGGGACAAAGCTGTTGTGGGCATTTTTCAACATGGCAACATCTTCAATTGATCCTGCATATCGAGATGTCATTACACTGTAAGTATTGTTTCAATATTTACTTGTTCAAATATTTCCTAATATTCTTATTATTATTTTTCAGTAATTAAGAGAGGAATGCGGAACAATCTTCAAGCACGTTCAACAGACCTTCAAACGGCTAGGGCGACTTGGTCTCACGATGGTTGAAGTGATAAACCAAAATGCCGAGATTATAGGAACCATATTGACTCTTTCATATTTACTTGTATTTAAGGGGAAATGGAGACGGAAAAACACTAACGCTCATACGCACACACTCAACACAAAAAGCTCTTGTAATCCTCTCCATTGTCTTCCAAAGTTGTATTCTTGATCATTATAGTAAAACTTTTAAGGTTGGAGACCTAACTCCCGGGGTTTTTTCCAAAGAGGTTATCACCTCCAAGGTTTTCCTCGTTAACAAATCGTGGTGTCATTATCTCTTTTTCATGCTTTTGTTCCATATAATCGAATTCCACAGTTCCCTCCTTATTATTCAATCCACACACTAAACTTAGTTAAGATTCTACTTTATTGTTTTTTCTACCAAAACAGATAGATACCGGGGCTACCCTCCATATTTGTGCTAATAAGGAGATTTTCTCTTCTTATACTCCCATTTCCGGAAGGAAATTGAACATGGAAAATTCTGCAACTTCCGATGTTTAAGGCGTTGGAAATGTTATATTGAAGATGACATCCGGAAAAGAAGTGACTTTTCTTGATGTGCTGCATATTCTGGACATCCGCAAGAATCTAGTTTCCGGTGCTTTGTTGAGTAAAGTCGGTTTTAGAATAGTTTTTGAATCCGACACGTTTGTAATAACCAAGAATGGTTTATTCCTTGGAAAGGGTTACCTCGAGAAGGGACTTTTCAAGATGAATGTAATGAATGTTATCCGCCAAGGTACGAAGAATAAAAATATTGTTTCTTATGTTTACTTGTCGGAAAGTCCTAGTTTATGGTATGATAGATTAGGTCATGTAAACTTCGACACTATTAAGAAATTAGTGAAACAAGATTTAGTCCAAATGACTAAATCTGATTCAACTAATAAGTGCGAAGTTTGCGTTGAGGCAAAAATGACGAAGTCACCATTTAATGCCATACAAAGAAACATAACTCCTCTCGAGTTAATTCACACCGACATATGTGATTTAAAACTTGTGCAAACTCGAGGAGGTAAAAAGTACTTCATTACATTCATAGACGATTGCACTAAGTATTGTTATGTTTATCTCTTAAGAAGTAAAGATGAAGCCTTAGGGGCTTTCGAGACTTATAAGAAAGAAGTTGAGAATCAACTTAACTTAAAGATTAAGAAAATTAGAAGTGATAGAGGAGGAGAATATGAAGCTCCGTTTGAAGGACTATGTTGGGAATCTGGTATAATTCATCAAACAACGGCTCCATATACCCCTCAGTCTAACGGAGTTGCTTAACGCAAAAATCGGACTCTCAAAGAGATGATGAACGCATTTTTGATAAGTTCAGGCTTACCCGATAACTTGTGGGGGGAAGCTATACTCACTTCGAACTATATTCTTAATAAGATACCCAAGAAAGTTATTGATAAAACACCCTATGAATTATGGCATAATCGTAGGCCGTGTTATAAATACCTTAAAGTGTGGGGGTGTCTAGCTAAGGTTGAAGTACCTAAGCCAAAGCAAATAAAGATCGGTCCCAAGACAGTTGACTGCATCTTTATTGGATATGCCAATAACAGTAGTGCCTATCGATTCATAGTGCACAAGTCAGAAATTTCTGATATGAATTCAGGAATGACAATAGAATCAAGGAATGCAGTATTTTTTGAAAATATCTTTCCTGCCAAGGATAGGAAAGAAGGTAATTCTCAAAAGAGAACATATGAATCTACAAACGGTCCATCTCAAGTAGAGGATGAAGGACCTAGTGTGATGTACCCGATTTTTTTTGTGAAAATCAAAACGGAGTCGCCACGCCATTTTTATTTTAAGGGCCAAAACTTTGAAAAAGGCCCGAGATCAGAAATTTAGGTTCGGAGGTCACGTTACGTGCCGGGAAGGACGTTAGTGTGCACCCGGAACGCCTCGTAAAAACGAGTCTTCCAAACATTCAAAATCCTTTGTTGTGTGTGTGTGTGTGTATGTGTTTTGGCCAAAATAAGTTGAAACTGAGGTAAGTAAAAATTGGGGACTCTTTTTAAGGCTTTAAACTGATCCCATGATTTTTTGGATGATTTTTGGGTTGAGATTTGGAACTCAAAAGATTTTTGGAAGTTGAAAACCATTTCTGCCAGAATGAAAAAGGCAGTTGACCCTTGACTTTGAAATGGACTTTAGGGCTTGAAAACTCCAGAATCTGGGAAAAGTCCGGGAATGAAAAATGTTCAAAACACCTAAAAAAGGGTTTCTGTAAAAGAACTTTTCATTTTGGAGATTATTTGAGGGGTCAAAACCTTCTGGAAATCTCAGATCTGAAATCTGGATTTCCAGAAGCTGATGAACTGGCCTCTAAAAGAAAAATTGAAAAGAGGAGTTTTACTCACACAAAAAATAAAGTAAAAATATGTATGGAAAGCTCTGGATGTTTTCTACAAAAAGTATTTTGTAGTCAACACCCAATTCCAAGTTTTACTGGGTCCAAAAAATAGGTAAATGGACTGAGTTCTCAGAACAATGCTACTGGACAGCAAGATGTTCTTGAGGGAAAATGTGATTTTTGGGGGGTTTGCATCTATGTTCACCCCATTTTCATCCCTAGACTTGATTCCACTACCTTGTGTCAAGTGGTTATCATATTCAAGTCATCCTTGGGGAATTTATGGGGTTTAAACATATCCTTTGCAAAGGGAAAGGGGATCTTTGTAAAGATGAAATTAAAGAGAGAACCAACTAGAGATTTAGAATATGGACCATTTGAGATGGTCATTCATGAAGATGAACTTCAAGATGACCATCTTAGGTCAAGACTTAAGTTAAACTAGACATAAAGTAGATCAAAGTAGGAAGAACAAGATGAACAAGAAATTAAAAGGGAGTTTTAGGGTTTCAAGAAGGAGGGCTTTACCAATGGTGACACCCTATCTTCCTAGGCTTGGAATTTGACTTGAGGAGTATCAAGATTTGGTGTTTTGACTTGAGGAGTATCAAGATTTGGTGTTTGGATTTGTGTTTGGGTGGATTCAAGGCTTGAATGTGTTTAGGGTTTGATGATAGAGTTGATCAAAGAGAAAACAAGTGGATAACACTTAAGTCCTCCATGTTTTCTCCCTAATCTTCCTCTTGAGTAGTGTTTCAAGCTTGAGCTTGGTGTGTTTATGAGTGATTTGAGAATGTTTGGAGTGGATTGGGAAATATTCAAGAGAAAATGGTGGCAATCAAAGGATTCCCACTGTTTTCTCTCTATATTTCGCCAGAACTTCGTTGCTGTGTCAAAATGTGTTGTGTAAACTGAGAGAGGAGGGTTCAATTTATAGGACACTGTGAGAGTCAAACATATCCGCGCGGACAAGGTTGGTCGCGTGCACTGTTCATTAATTACAGCTTCAGGCTTTGGACAGGAAGAATAATCTTTTCAAAATTCAAATTAATCAGCCAGTTTTTGTTCCAGCCATTTCTATTTAGGGTTTTTCTTATTTCTTTTGCTTTTTTGATTCCTTTTCTTGGTTTATCTTTTTTTGGCAATCCCTAATCTACCCTTACTTGGTTAGAAATGTTAGGAATGTTAGGAATTGTTAGAAATGTTATAACTTTCGTTAATTTTCTAACGAAAATGCTAACAAGCTCAAATTGGAGCACTTACAAGGTAGCCCTCGGCGACGGCGCTTCGAAGGAAGCGGGGTCGTCGATAAGAGTAAGGCTCCATATTTGGCAGGATGATCGAGTGATCGGGTGGCTGAACCTATTTAATAGGCTACCTACGTATCCTTAAAAGGAATCAAGCCAGTCGTAGTTCGGGTCTTTCGACTATCTTTAGTCGTCGACCCTACTGCTTTAGGAAGGTCGCCCTAAGATTTGACTATTTTTGGGAAGTCACTCTATGGTCTGACTATTTTGGGGAAGTCACCCTATGGTTTGACTATTTTGGGGAAGTCGCCCTATGGTTTGACTATTTTCGGGAAGTCGCCCTGTAATCTGACTTTTTGGGAAGTCACCCTATGGTTTGACTATTTTGGGAAGTCGCCCTATGGTTTGACTATTTTTGGGAAGTCGCCCGTAATCCGACCGAAGTCACCCTAAGGTTTGACTGTTTTGGGGAAGTCGCCACTAAGGTTTTGACTATTTTTGGGAAGTCACCCCGTGATCCGACTGTTTTGGGAAGTCACCCTAAGGTTTTGACTATTTTGGGAAGTCGCCACTAAGGTTTTGACTGTTTTCGGAAGTCACCCCGTGATCTCGACTGTTTTGGGAAGTCACCCTAAGGTTTGACTATTTTGGGAAGTCACCCTAAGATTTGATGATAATGTTCTTTTAGAAAAGTAGTTGACTAAGATATGCTTTCATACCTCGTGGCCGTGCTTACCCAGTAGCCGCCGGAAGGACCGAGGCTTCACTCTGATGTTGATGAAGAGTTGTTAGGTTGCCGTTCGTGGGACGGTTTCGCCGACGATTTGCTGTCTTTGGAGGCATTTTTGACCTGAAGGAGGAGTCTCGGGTTGAGTCCGTATCTTGGCCTTTGGTGATCGTTAACCTTGTAGAGTTTGTTGAGCTTGTCTTCACATTGGGACTTTTTGCTTTTGAGAATTTGGTGTCTCTGACCGCATTGTATTTGAGAATTTGGCGTCTCTGACCGATTTGTATTTTGAGAACTTGGCATCTCTGACCGAATTGTATTTGAGAACTTGGCGTCTCTGACCGAACTGTATTTGAGAACTTGGCGTCTCTGACCGAACTGTATTTGAGAACTTGGCGTCTCTGACCGAACTGTATTTGAGAACTTGGCGTCTCTGACCGAATTGTATTTGAGAACTTGGCGTCTCCGACCGAACCGTATTTGAGAACTTGGCGTCTCTCGACCGAACCGTATTTGAGAACTTCGCGTCTCTCGACCGATCCGTATTTGAGAACTTGGCGTCTCGACCGAACCGTATTTGAGAACTTGGCGTCTCTCGACCGAACCGTATTTGAGAACTTGGCGTCTCCGACCGAACCGTATTTGAGAACTTGGCGTCTCGACCGAACCGTATTTGAGAACTTGGCGTCTCGACCGAACCGTATTTGAGAACTTGGCGTCTCGACCGAACCGTATTTGAGAACTTGGCGTCTCGACCGAATTGTATTTGAGAACTTGGCGTCTCGACCGAACCGTATTTGAGAACTTGGCGTCTCGACCGATTTGTATTTGAGAACTTGGCGTCTCTCGACCGAACTGTATTTGAGAACTTGGCGTCTCTGACCGATTTGTATTTTGAGAACTTGGCGTCTCTGACCGAGCGGTAGACACTGGAGGTGGTCTTCATTGGGGGCTGTTTTCATCCATTTGTGGACATTGGAGATCGTTTTTAGCAAGTTGCAGACGCCGGAGCTTGTCTTTGCCAAACTGTAGATGCTGGAGGCTGTCTTCATCCATTTGTGGACATTGGAGGTCGTCTTTGGTGAAGATCATCCTTGTCGAAAAGGGGGATTTGATTTCACGTTTGAATTCCTGCATTCGTTAGTGAAGAGGAAGATGCATATATGACATTCATGATGACAGATGCATGCCTAGAGCTAAAAATGATTGTGAGAGTATCACTGCATATGTTCGCGAGATGATGCATTTACTTGCTTTTGAAGGTGCACTTAGCCTAAGCTTTTGGCAGGGAAGTTATGATCTTCAATCACTTAGGATTTTTCCTATTGATTCAAGTTTTGTGCATGCTACATGAGCCCTTGGGAGATTTTTGTGGGGATGCATGGTGATGTATGTGTCTGGAGACTGTTTGGAACAGATTTTGAGCATGTGGGGGATGAGAACCCTTGATCGCGATTTAAACAATGGGTTGTGCGTGAGGTTTTGTCGGCAGTATCACATGGACCTCAATTTTGATGAGATTGGATTCGGATCCCGGGTCTTGGCTGACAGCTTTCCCTCTCAATCTTGGTCATTTGAAGGCCGATGCCGACGAGGCTCTAGGGCACGTTGATATGAGTGAAGCTTCTTTCATTTGGGTGAGCCGTGACCTCGGCCGAAACCTTATCCGGAGAATGATTTGATGGAATTGCTAATGCCGGGAGAAACCCCGATCTTGAATTCCGATGCTACGGAGGCCGCCGTGTACCAAGTTACCAAGCCGAAATTCTTTCTTGATAAAATTCGGGTCCAAAAGACCGTCTTGACAAAGCCCCGGATCCCGAGTAGGCAAAGCCCGGATTTTGAAGAAGTGACTTGGCGAATCTATCTCGTAGTGAAGAACGCAATGTGGACCCAAGGATGACTATGGAAGCCCCGACTTGAAGAGCCGATACAGGAGAACACGGGAGAACCGCTTAGCAAGCCCCGGCGTGAAGAAATTCAGAGCCGGTCTTGTTGCAGACATGCAGTCATTATGTGGCCGAGGGGGTACCCATCTTTTCAAATCTTAGTCAACCGATCCACTGGACAAGACTCAAACGTTTACGTGCGGGGGCACATCTTTCGAAAAGTGGGAATGAATCCCGATTTTGTGTATACACACTCGCTTTAGGTTTGACTCTTTTGAGAGAGTATAAGCATCACAAGGTGTGGAAAAGTGTATGGAAGCCCCGCCGACGTAAAGACAGTGTTTGGCTCTATTTTCCTATGATATAGAAAGAGAAGACTTGTCGAGACACTTGAAAACTTGTCTTATTCATGATGATCACAAAGCTGCTTAAAACCCTTTGTTAATGTTCGGGTTATTCAATCCCTAAATCTGATATGAACAAATATTTTGATTAATCATAAGGAGAAAACCAACTGATATCGAGAATCAAGCTCGGAAGGGTGGAAAGTGTATAGGGACGATCCTTGATGAGACCGGGTTTTTTTTTCTTTTTTTTCCTTTTTTTTTTTTTTGAGATTTGTTTATGATTTCGACCGGACCATTTCTCGGTTGCCTACGTTCCCTCCATTATGAAGAGCTCAGTCGCCGTAGTTCGGGCCTATCCCGAATGAAAAGAGAACGAATGTTGAAATTCGAGGGTCTGAGGACCTTTGGGGATTTTGAGGATTGAATAACATATCCCCTTAGAGTGTCCATGAAAGACACGGATGCGAAGCCCCAGTGGGACATCCACGGCAAGTGTTTGTGAGGAGAAATGAAATATGCTCACATGAAGGGAAGGGTTGAATTTGCACAATCTTTGATTGGTAATTTTGGACCAAGATGGATTAGATTCCAATTTTAAGCAAGCAATGAAGCATTAATTTGATCCTGACATCGAGGATATTAGAATGAAACGGCTATCCGATAGGGACGGCAGTTGGGTTTCCGGGCTTCGATCGGCCATCGGGTGATTTTGGGAAATTTTGACCTCTTAAGATGAGAGGTCGGCTGGGCCTGTTGTCGACTGAACCTCTAAAGATGAGAGGTTGGCTTGTAGGGACGTGTTTGGGAAATCTATGGCGGGAAGATTGATTGCCTCTAAGAATGAGAGGTCAAATTTTGACTTTGGCCAAAGGCGAGGGTAATGGGAGTATCCTCTAAAATAGAGAGGATGGCTTGGGATTGATTTAAGGTAATGGTGAGAGGAAGTCCAAGCTATCGACAACTTTTTGCGATCTTGCGAGAATTCAGGCTCCTTTTTGATCATTGGAGAGCTTCTTGAGATGTCGGGGACTTTTGAGTTCTTCTTCTTTTTTTGGAAGGCTTCCGAGGAGCTTGGAATTATATCCGAGATTGTGAGGATTTTAAAATCCTTCTTTTTTTTTTGTTTTTTTTTTTGTTTTTTTTTTTTTTTTTTTTTTTTTTTTTTGTTTTTTTTTTTTTTTTTTTTTTTTTTTTTTTTTGACTTGGAAAGCTTCCTGAGGAGTTGAGGATTTTCTTTGTCCTTCCTTCATGGCTTGAGATAATTTGCGCATCGCCGATTCTCGAAGCTAACTTCTCGGGCTCGCTTGGACTTTCTCTCAGTATGGAGCAAAAATGATGGCTAAACTGGGTTTCAAAACACGTCGATCTTGAAATGAGAGGGTAGTGTTTAGTAAGGGTGAGATAATGGCTTTCCTATGGGTGAAAGGTTTCAACCGCAATCCCTACTGGATGACCTAAACGAGATTAAGTCTTCATTGCTTGCTTAAGCTTTATATGAGAAAAGATCCATGCAAATTCATCGAGCAACGAGATGATGATGATGAAAGGGATGTGAGCATATGAGATGCAAGATGGGGAGTTGGTAAGCCCCAATTTGGGAAGGATATCAATTGATTTTCTCACTCCGATTAGTTTAAATATTAATCATTTTCGAAGAATTAGTGGTTGAGCAGCACAAGTGATCATTTTGGATAAAACCATTTCAATTAAGTGTAACGTGGGTGCGCAAGTGATGTCTCGAGTCTAGCAAGAAAAGAAAAAAGACTTATATTAAAAATTAGACACTTAACCACTATGTCCAAAATGGACTACAACGACAAATGTCCAGGAGGGACTTAGGTGAAAGAAAAGTACTAGAACCTACGAAGGTTGACTCAAAAGACTATTTTAAAGATAGGTAGCCCCCGCCTAGCCGCTCTTTCTTTGTTGAACCATGCATCTATTCTTCGACGCTGGAGACGGGAGCTATTGCAGACCTTTCCATCAGGATTTCCTTGGCAATCTCTTTCTTAATCCAACCACTTTCATCGCCTGCGATGGCTGATTCACCGACTTCACAAAGGGGCGAGTCAAATTCCATTATGCCCACAAGTCTTGGATCACCAAACTCGACCATGTTGACACTCATGTTGTTAGGGAGCGGGTTATTGATGGTATTAGGCCCTTCAGGCATCTCTAACCTCCCTTGCTCAATCAAATTTTGGATTGCCTTCTTCAGTGGGGACGCAATCATCCTGTCAGTGCCCATGGTACCGATGAAAGGCACAATGCTTGGAGGTATCCAAAGGAGCGTTGGGGTTTCTAGGCCGATAATTTTCCAAAGGCCGGAGCAAACCTTCTCTCACCAAACCTCTGAAGATATCACTCAAAGGCATCCCAAAGTTTCTCAAGTCTTGGAGCCGGATCTGGATGCATCAGTGCTTCTTGGGAACAAAGGAAGTGGCATTGTTACGATCTGTCCCGCGTAGCCGATCGCCTCTTTGCCTTTAGCGAAAGTGAGAGTAGTTTTGGAGGGAGGAGCCCGATATCCGTAGGCGAGTGCAGCAGTGGCCGCTGATTGTAAGCCTTTTCAAACTTAGCCCCGGAATTAACCATTGCACGCAAGTCGGCGTAGGGGAAGTGGCCGAGGGAAGCTCTCAAATGCGGCTTCAAGCATGACCGAAAGATGTCCTAACTTGCTCCTCGTCGAGGGAGGAATGGCCATTTCACCGAGCTTTAAGTTCCATCTCTTATAGAAATCCCCAATATTCTCATTAGGGCGCCGCATCGTTGTTTGCGGGTGTCAACTCTGTTTGTCTCCCACTCCAAGTTTGCTTTATACTTATCTCGTGAAAGTACCGGTAATTTGTTCCCAAGTAGCCCTAGCTTCAGCCGCAATCGGAAAAACCATTTCAAAGCCCCCGACTTCAAAGAGAGACTAAAGTAATCGGCCAACCGCCGGGTTTGTGCATCCCTTAGCCTTCATTGCCAAAGTATAGGTGTCCAAGTGAGTTTTAGGGCATGCACTCCCGTCAAACAATTCTAGAGTGGGCATCACAAACCTGTGAGGCAGGGGGACAATCGAGTCGGGATCTCGTAGGCCGAAGAGCGATGTTATTTGGCGGTCAATTCAGCAATCTGTGCTTTCATTTCCTTGTGTTGCTCCATAAACCAAGCCAATTGGGGATCCAAAGGCGGAGCGGGAATTCCTGAGCTGATATTTGAGCTAGGAAGAGGACTAGCTGTTGGTGGTGCATTGGTGGAAGGAATACCATATCCCGGAGCATAGGTGAAAACCTGTCCTTGGCCCAAATTACCCTGGGGAGTGTAGGTAGGAGCTGGGGCAAAAGGATAGAACCCAGCGACTTGCTGTTGGCTTCCAATCGGCAGAGAAGATGGAGGCAGATATGAGGTAGCCGGATAGCTCGGATTTCCGGAGTGAGGCCCATAAGTAGGCTTGAGTGTGGGCTGCTGTCCTGGATTGTTGAATTGCATGGCTGCCTGTGGCGAAGGTGTGTAACCAGGGGGATACTGCGGTCCTGGTGATTCGGATGACACCGGGATGGAGGCTTGATAACCCATAGAAGTCTGAGTGAGAAATGGATTTGTGAGAGCTGTGTGAGGAGCAGCTGAGCTAGTACCATTCTGAGGTGGGACTCCTGATTGTTGCCCCGAACCAAACTGGGTGGTATCCCAAATTCTTGTGAAGGTCCGAATTGATTGGTCCCGAACCGAGGTGGGATCCCCATTTGCCGTGGCATTCCGGGTAGCCCCAAGCATGAGAAGATATTCCGTACCGATTTTGTCCCCACCGAGGACCGGGAATTGGCTCGTCTCGTCGGTCACAGGGATCCGGTGGTCTCGCATTTGGGAGAGCCGGCCGACCAAGAGTGGGGTTGAGGTCTTCCTCTTCTTCCACGGTGAAGGTGCCATCCGGGTTGAGACTCGGCGGCCGCACCATGGCTCTTAATAGCCTCGATAAGGCTATTCAAGTGCTTCTGTCGCACTCTCATCTCGTTCGCTAACCGATTCCATTGCGTTGTCTCGAGGAGTCCCGGGAGGCGGAGTGACGTTGTCCCCATCGTTACCGGGATGCGTACATTCTCAAACCCGGAGTTGAAACAAAAGACGAAGCCGACGATGCGCTTGACTCTTCCCAACCGATCAAACGGTGACCGGTGCCCGAAACCAAGCTTTGTGCGGAGTCTGCGGGGAAAGACACGAGGGTTCAGATGGCGGGAATTGAAGGTGGGTAGGTGTTTGGGCTCAAGGCTCGTGCAACATGCAATTATTTGTTCATGTTTACTTAAAACACGTTTTATTAACCTAATTGGTTGGAAAAGATTGCTCTTCTTTTTTTTTGCAAACTACTCTGATTCCTGGATCAGTGGGCCCCGTCACTACGTCTATAAGCCCCTCGTATTCCACCTGTATTTCGACCTCCCAGGGTGGACAGCCCCGGGCGAGGGTCCTATAGGGCAAGCGGGTCCCATCGACCGAAAGAAAAACGATCCTAGAAGTCTGGCGGGTAATCGAGTCTTAACGAGCATTCGATGTAAATTACGGACAAAGCTGAAGTTAAAGTCAAGATCGTGTCCGAGGGCTCGACGAAAAGTCGGCATAATTTGGACTGATAAGTGTCCACAATTGATCTTGACTTGTCGTCATTTAAGCCGTAATTAGGCATGGAATATTCATTAATCCTTGATGACTCAGTGTCAATCTTTGGGAGTCGATGTATAATTTGTGCCGCCGAGCCGAAGTCAAGGCGCCGGTCAATATCTTGGTCAAAGTCTCGCGGCGGAAAACCGGCGTAACTTCGACCGATTAGGGTCCCCGAAAGATATTGAGTCGGTATGCCGACAAAGGCTTGAAAGGAAAGGTCTATACACGTACAGTGGCATGACACGCACTGCACTAAAAACCAACCGGGTCTCGGACAAAGTGTGTCACGGACAAGTGCATGGTCGACACGAGGCTCCATGGGATGTTTGGGTAGTCCTGTGCTCATCCGAGAGGCGTAATAAGACCAAACGGACCGCGACAAGGATTTCCCCAGGTTAAGGACGTAGTGTGCAGTGTACGGTCACGTGCGCGTAGTGTGCAAGCAGTCTATATTCTTTTTCTGAGTAAAATAGAGATTTTTTTATGAGTCTTAAAAATATGATGCATGATTTTTTTGAAATTTTTTTTTTTTTCGAAAATCCCTTTTTTTGAAATTTTTAATGAGCACATAAGCACGAAAATTCCGACAGTTAGGGACATTATTCCGACAGTCAAAATTTTGACTTTTCCGAGGCGGCCAAAAACAAACACGAAAACTGTGCAAAAATCAACACACACAAAGCAAAGGATTTTCAAATGTTGAGACGGAAGCTTGACCCTCAAAAGCTTTTCCTTTTTTTTTGAAAATAATGATACCGGTACGTGGGATTGTTAGACCACAATTTATCCCCGACTCGTGTTAGGAGGCGATAACGGGAAGTTTAATGGTTTCCACCAATATACCAAATATCATTTTTTTTTTTAGAAAAAGCTTATTTATCCCCAGCGGAGTCGCCACTGTGATGTACCCGATTTTTTTTGTGAAAATCAAAACGGAGTCGCCACGCCATTTTTATTTTAAGGGCCAAAACTTTGAAAAAGGCCCGAGATCAGAAATTTAGGTTCGGAGGTCACGTTACGTGCCGGGAAGGACGTTAGTGTGCACCCGGAACGCCTCGTAAAAACGAGTCTTCCAAACATTCAAAATCCTTTGTTGTGTGTGTGTATGTGTATGTGTTTTGGCCAAAATAAGTTGAAACTGAGGTAAGTAAAAATTGGGGACTCTTTTTAAGGCTTTAAACTGATCCCATGATTTTTTGGATGATTTTTGGGTTGAGATTTGGAACTCAAAAGATTTTTGGAAGTTGAAAACCATTTCTGCCAGAATGAAAAAGGCAGTTGACCCTTGACTTTGAAATGAACTTTAGGGCTTGAAAACTCCAGAATCTGGGAAAAGTCCGGGAATAAAAAATGTTCAAAACACCTAAAAAAGGGTTTCTGTAAAAGAACCTTTCATTTTGGAGATGATTTGAGGGGTCAAAACCTTCTGGAAATCTCAGATCTGAAATCTGGATTTCCAGAAGCTGATGAACTGGCCTCTAAAAGAAAAATTGAAAAGAGGAGTTTTACTCACACAAAAAATAAAGTAAAAATATGTATGGAAAGCTCTGGATGTTGGCTACAAAAAGTATTTTGTAGTCAACACCCAATTCCAAGTTTTACTGGGTCCAAAAAATAGGTAAATGGACTGAGTTCTCAGAACAATGCTACTGGACAGCAAGATGTTCTTGAGGGAAAATGTGATTTTTGGGGGGTTTGCATCTATGTTCACCCCATTTTCATCCCTAGACTTGATTCCACTACCTTGTGTCAAGTGGTTATCATATTAAAGTCATCCTTGGGGAATTTATGGGGTTTAAACATATCCTTTGCAAAGGGAAAGGGGATCTTTGTAAAGATGAAATTAAAGAGAGAACCAACTAGAGATTTAGAATATGGACCATTTGAGATGGTCATTCATGAAGATGAACTTCAAGATGACCATCTTAGGTCAAGACTTAAGTTAAACTAGACATAAAGTAGATCAAAGTAGGAAGAACAAGATGAACAAGAAATTAAAAGGGAGTTTTAGGGTTTCAAGAAGGAGGGCTTTACCAATGGTGACACCCTATCTTCCTAGGCTTGGAATTTGACTTGAGGAGTATCAAGATTTGGTGTTTTGACTTGAGGAGTATCAAGATTTGGTGTTTGGATTTGTGTTTGGGTGGATTCAAGGCTTGAATGTGTTTAGGGTTTGATGATAGAGTTGATCAAAGAGAAAACAAGTGGATAACACTTAAGTCCTCCATGTTTTCTCCCTAATCTTCCTCTTGAGTAGTGTTTCAAGCTTGAGCTTGGTGTGTTTATGAGTGATTTGAGAATGTTTGGAGTGGATTGGGAAATATTCAAGAGAAAATGGTGGCAATCAAAGGATTCCCACTGTTTTCTCTCTATATTTCGCCAGAACTTCGTTGCTGTGTCAAAATGTGTTGTGTAAACTGAGAGAGGAGGGTTCAATTTATAGGACACTGTGAGAGTCAAACATATCCGCGCGGACAAGGTTGGTCGCGTGCACTGTTCATTAATTACAGCTTCAGGCTTTGGACAGGAAGAATAATCTTTTCAAAATTCAAATTAATCAGCCAGTTTTTGTTCCAGCCATTTCTATTTAGGGTTTTTCTTATTTCTTTTGCTTTTTTGATTCCTTTTCTTGGTTTATCTTTTTTTGGCAATCCCTAATCTACCCTTACTTGGTTAGAAATGTTAGGAATGTTAGGAATTGTTAGAAATGTTATAACTTTCGTTAATTTTCTAACGAAAATGCTAACAAGCTCAAATTGGAGCACTTACACCTAGACGTAGTAAAAGGGCAAGAGTGGAAAAGTCCTTTGGTCCTGATTTTCTATCATTTATGTTGGAAAACGAACCAGCTACTGTTAAAGAAGCGTTATCTGGACCGGACAGTACGTTCTGGAAATAGGCTATTAACAGTGAGATAGAATCCATAATGCTTAATAATACTTGGGAGTTGGTAGATCTTCCTCCAGGATGCAAACCGTTAGGTTACAAATGGATCCTTAAAAGGAAGTATAAGGCAGATGGATCTATCGATAAGTACAAAGCCCGGCTAGTAGCCAAAGGGTTTAGACAGAAAGAGGGATATGATTTCTTCGATACATACTCCCCTGTCACAAGGATCACATCTATACGTGTTCTCATAGCTATTGCAGCAGTGCATAATCTTGAGATACACCAGATGGATGTGAAGACAGCCTTCCTAAATGGAGAGCTAGATGAAGAAATTTACATGGAATAACCCGAAGGATTCGTGGTTCCTGGTAAAGAACGAAAGGTGTGTAAACTTGTAAAGTCGTTGTACGGACTCAAACAAGCACCTAAACAATGGCATGAAAAGTTTGACCGAACTATGTTGTCAAATGGATTCAAGATAAATGAATGTGACAAATGTGTCTATATCAAAGGAACTTCTGAATCATTTGTAATAGTCTGTCTTTACGTGGATGACATGTTGATAATGGGAAGTACTCATGAATTGATCATGAATACCAAAGGCTTGTTAAAGAAGAACTTTGACATGAAAGATATGGGATTAGCTGATGTTATATTAGGAATAAAGATTTCTAGAACATCAGAAGGAATAGTTCAGTCACAGTCCCATTATCTGGAAAATGTACTTCGAAAATTCGATGTCATGAACAGCCCTCCGGCTAAGACACAGGTAGACTTAACTCTATACTTAGCAAAGAACAGAGGGGAACCAGTTTCTCAGTTGGAGTATGCAAGAATAATTGGCAGTTTGATGTACTTAACGAATTGTACACGTCCAGACATTGCATATTCAGTGAGCAAACTAAGCAGGTTCACGAGTAATCCCAGTACAGATCATTGGAAAGCACTAATGAGAGTATTGAGATATTTAAAGTATACTATGAATCATGGGATACTTTATAAGAGATATCCAGCAGTAGTAGAAGGACACTGTGATGCAAACTGGATATCGGACACAAAAGACTCAAAAATCCACGAGTGGATATGTTTTCACTATAGGTGGAGGAGCAGTGTCATGGAAATCCTCCAAACAAATGTGTATAGCCAGATCCACGATGGAATATGAGTTTATAGCTTTAGATAAAGCGGGAGAAGAAGCAGAATGGCTTAAGAACTTTCTGGAGCATTTTCCTTGTTGGAATAAACCTGTGCCTGCTGTACTAATACATTGTGATAGTCAATTAGCAATAGGAAGGGCACAGAACAGTATGTATAATGGTAAGTCTAGACATATCCATCGTAGACATAATACCATTAGACAGTTGATCAAGAATGGGGTTATCAAAATTGACTATGTGAAGTCAAATGATAACATAGCGAATCCGTTTACAAAAGGTATAAATAGAGATCAACTGTATAAACTGTTAAGGGGAATGGGCTTAAAACCCACAATAAAAGATCTCATAGTGGACACTCAACCTTGAGAATTGGAGATCCCATGCCCTTGGTTCAATGAGACAACCAAGCTATAAGTTCTAGTAGAATTACTTGGAAACAACAACTCTGTTGAATGACCTGGAGATGTTGAATACTCATTCCCAGAACATCCAAGTATAAGCACCTGCAACAGTGGTGCGGATAAATTGAGAAAACTTTTAATGATTCCTATACCTACGGGTGGAGTAGTGCAGGATACTCCTAATAGTGTGAATCACCTATATAAGCGAGAAGTAACTTGGCCGCTTCTGATATAAACGCTTATGAATGAGATACGGTCCAGGGCCGAAATGAACAAAACGTGACAACAATAACTATTAGAGCTATTATTATGTGAGTATTGTTGTCATGGTATACATTATACAGTCACTGGTTCAAAGCGCTTCGCTACCAAATGGCTAGTATATCCGATAATATTTCACTAGGGGAGATTCAAAGCCATAAGCTATCTATCCCGATGTAATAATGGTTCACCGAAACTTTTGGACGAAATTGCATACATGCATTAATTGTCATTCATGTGGGGGATTGTTGAAAATGGGTAACGAAAGTTAAGTTTGACTTGTCGTTGACCTAACTTTCTAACGAAAGTTCGTTAACTTCCAACGGAGTTCGTTATTTGTTAACGAAGTAAGTTACAAAATGTATTCTACATTTAGGGTAGATAATGAAACTCATTTATTGTCTCAAAACCATTTCCAGGTGAATGAGAAATTAATGACAAAGTTTTGTAACTTAACGAGAGTTGTTTAAAAGGGTCAATTAGATCGTTTGGATTTAATTGGAGTTAAACTGTGTTTTTGGCTGATGAGATTGTGCACTCTGTTGATCAGAACGAGTGGGGACTCTGGGCACGAGTCGTGAGCACGAATGGACCTTAATGGACTTTTGGCTCAAAACTGATCAGAACGAGTGGAGGCCTTGGAACGAGTCGTGAGCACGACTCGTGCCAAGGGGCACGAGTCGTGCCCTTCGCTACTGTTGCCAGAAAAGTCGTGTCTTTTCAAGGGAAAAGACACAAACCCCTTAACTCTCCTTATATACTTCCCCTCCGAATTTCAATTTACACATACAGTCATTTGAGCCTCTCTACCTACATTTGAGATAGATTAACCAAGCATAATCATTTCATCTTGTTGCATTATTTCCTTCAAAGTCCTAAAGTTTCAAATAGTCAATTGTTCGTTAGATTTGTTAATTTGGAGTGCTCCTATTAACAAATAGAAGTCGTTGCATCTCACGAGAAGTTTTTCATCAACCGTAAGCGTCAGTACGGGACAAATACTTCTTACGAAAATTGTGTTAAACACAAGCCTCGACTACATCAAGTTTGTCTTTTCAATTTTCGTTATCTTTTCCGTTATCTTTCTCTTCTTCTTTGTTATTTCCTTAAAAAGCATAACATAAAATCCCAACATCGACTACTTTCATTCCAAAATAAATTATTTTTTAATCCAAAATGAATGACTTTTTTCCATCTCAAAATGTATTCCTGAACGATTTTTCATATTATTTTTCATATTTTATTTTATACTTACAAAATTAAAATTTAAAAGTGGTCGACATAAATATCTAATTATTATAAGTCAACATTTTCAGAGTCTCCAACGTCATTCATTTCATTTTGAGACAAATGGAGTAATTTCTTTGTATATTTTGTTTATATTAAAGTATTAAATTACACTACGAAACTAGCCCATTATATACGGAAATTTTCGTCGGCAAAGCCCAATTTTCATCGGTAATGTGGAATTATCGACGGACACGTTTAGTCGGACTTTGTCGGTATATTCTGGTTGATAATACCGGCGGACACTTTCGTCGGTAATTCCGACGGATTGTCCGTCGGTAAACCCAAATAAATGGTCGGAAATGGTCTGTCGGTAAGGATATCGGCCGGTCGATCACCGGAAATATCCCCAGAGAGATTACCGACGGACATTTTCGTCGGTAAAATAGGATATAATTACCGACGGAGATCTCCGTCGGTAACTGATGTAGAAATTTTCGACGGTTGTCCGTCGGTAATGCTATTATCGTTTTTTATAATGGATTTACCGACGGAAATTTGCCCAATTTTTTTTTTAATGTCGTTTTTAATGTTAAACCAATTCGTAACATGTTTAATCAAATACCAACCTGTTAAACCACTTCGCCTGCTAGTGCCACGATCACCATCCAAATCAAGGTATTGACCGACTGATGAGGCATAGGCATTACCGCTAGTAGGTTGTTTTTGTTGCAAATTCATGGTGGCCAATACTTGTTGCATGCGCTCCTCAAACTGTCTTTGTGCAACTTCTCGCTCTTCCCGAATTAGTCTTTAGGCAATTTCTCACTCTTTCCGAAGACGTTCCTCCAACTTGCTCTCCATCTGGCTCTGCAATTGGCGATATGAATCTTCTCGCTCTTGATGCTCTAGCTCCACTTGCCTTTGTACCTCTCTCTGAACGCGAGTATCGAACGTCACTTGATCCACATTCTGACTTCCGGAGGAAGAAGAAGAAAAATATTGCATAGTATGGCTGCGGTATGGCATGTCAAAATACCTAGCACCATGTGGTCCGAATCCAGGCAAGCGATCTCCCTTTGGTTGCTTGTCTTGGAGGACAATGGCCGTCCAAAGTTTTTCACGAAAGGCGGGCCGCTCTGTGCTCTCAGGATCTATACTTCCTTCTTCAATAGCCTCGTCACGAGCACGCCTTTCATATTCTTCCTGACAAAAAAAAAACATTATCCAGTATGTTAGAAAACAATATTTCTTTAACTAAATAATTTATAATTTACTAATAGAAAATACTATTAACACTTACATAAAGACCCTGGTAGTAAGGGTTAACCCATTTTGGCCCTGAACCATCAGAAGCCTCCACAGTATGAGTAGCAATAAACACAACAGCTGCATCAACCTCATATCCGTGTTTCTTTTTCTTAACATATAAAAAAATTATAAATTCAAAATTTCATCAAATAATAACAATATATGACTCAAATAGAGTATTGCTTAATTTACAAACGGATAGTAAATTAAGTAAATTTACCATTCGATGCCAAGTCTCGCTGAAGTTAATAGATCTTCCCGTGTGTACACTCCCCTGCCCTTCTCTTGAGTTCCTGTTACTCTTTGCTATTTCAATTTTTTTTTGAAATTTCTCACTGACCAATATGCTTCCCACTGCTCCCATATACTTGCCGTGAAATTAGCTGCAGGCAAACCATCCTTCAGTCAATTTTGTTTCATGTCATAGACTTTACCACTATATCGCTTGACAACTAATTTTTTGAAAGCCTTTTCTATCTGAATATATGAGAAATCGGGGCATGAATATGTGTGCTACAAAATTGTCAATGACTTAATACAAATAAAATTTGTTGGTAACTAGCCTCAACAATGAGAATATGTGTAAGAAATTAATATAAAAGGAAAGAGAATTGAGTAATTTTTACTTGAAACTGGCTATACCAGATATCGTACACATCTTTCGATATTGTTTTGGGTGTGGGATAAAATTCCTCAAAAGTATAGCCTTTGAAAATGTCTCCAAATCATCGAGATGGGTCTCGACAAGCACCATGTACAAACCTATTAAGATATTAATTAAAAAATAATATATCATTATATATATATATATATATATATATATATATATATATATATATATAATAGAATAAATGTATAACTTTTAAATGTAACATATAAATAATATAAATAATGATTTGATATTTTAATATATGACATTTATAATTAAATAATACTTACTGGCTACTGGGAGAGATAGAAATTTTCATTTTTCCTTCCGCATCAATATTTGCGTCCAAAAGAACCTGCCCAGATGGTTCACTAGTCTCCCTAACAGGAACACTAGAGCTCCCAATACCTGGACTGGTCACATCCTCATCACTACGTCCAGAACCAGTGTCCCTCCCTGATGAAATAATACCATGCACAAAACTCGCAAACTCCCCTCTCTTTAAACGATTGCCACCTCGACCAGACATATCCAAACTAGAATATAAAATATGTATACAGAAAATGAATCAAGTAGAACAAAATTTAAATAATAGCAAGAATTCATTTAGACTACAATAATAAAATGTAAACATTATATACAAAACATTATCTATTATTATGCCTATTTCTTGAATAGTCAGAGTTATCCATTTCTTGGCCAATACTTGTTGATATTGTAAACCTGAGGTTGAGAATGTGGCCTAGTAGGGTTACTAAAATTTGGTTGATGCAATGGATTTTTTTGATGTTTTTCCTAGCTTGTTCACTCCCAAATGATCATTATTATGCCTATTTCTTGGATAGTTAGAGTTATCGCCTATTTCTTGGATAGTTAGAGTTATCCATTTCTAGGGCAAAAATCAAATCTTGAAACAGATATCAGCTACAAAACCTCTAGAGATTTAAACCATTTTGTACCCAAATTGTGAGAGCTCAGATAAACAATAATCTTTGAATTAACAAGCTGAACAGATAATTCTCGATAATTGTATGAATGATTCAAAACCCAGGAAGAGGGGAGAAGCAGACCTGTTGCTTAGATTTCAAAACGCAGAAACCTAGATCAAATCAACACCAAATTACCACAGACAATTCGATGGAATTGAAAAATCACCACAAAGATTCCAAATCACGTCACCTATCTGTCTGATTTCTATACAAATCTTTCAGTAAGCAACAATGGCTGGGAGAAGGGCTAAACAAACAAACAAACAACATACACATTTGAATCTGTCACAGACGGATAGAAAGAGATAGAGAAAGAGAGAGAGAGAGCAAGAGAGAGAGAGAGAGAGAGAGAGAGAGAGAGAGAGAGAGAGAGAGCGAGAGAGAGATTATTGAGTGAACGAGGTGAGAGAATCAAACGGCGACGGCGAGAGCGAATCAAACAGACGGCGGCGGCGAGAGCGAAATTTCCAGTAAGCGGCGACAATGGCTGGGAGGGGGGTGGGGCTAGGAATATATTTATATGCCTATTTACCGACAGATTAATCCGTCGGTAGTACCGACGGAATATTAAGGTTTACCGACGGACTCAAATGCAAATTTAAAAAAAAAATCCCGGCAAATAAAAATAAAATTCCGTCGGTAATTGATGTTTGTCCGTCGATATTACCGACGAACGCTGTCTGTCGGTAAATTTTCGCCGGTAATGAAGTTGTTTCTAGTAGTGTTATCAACTTAGGTTATATCTAACGATTTGGTGTAGAAATTGCAATATTTCTCTAAAAATGTCAAATTTCAGCACTAAATATCTTTCATCATCTCCAACAGCTTGCTTCGAATTTTGCATCAAATAAGAATATTCTTAAAATATTTTTTAATATTTCATTTAATCATTAATTGATATATTATTGTTGATAATATGATTCAAATTATATTAATTAAATATTATGCAATAAAATTATATAATTAAATAAAATATTATATCTAAAACACAAATATATAAATATACATATTAAAATAGAAAATAGAAATAAAATACTTCCAAATACATTTTAAATAGAAAATTAATGATAAAAATAACTTTTAATTAAAAATACAACTACCTATAAAATTCAATAATACAAAATACTTATATTAAACTTTAATTATATGCACAAATATATAATTATAAAATGCAAGTTTTTTTATTAAATATTATTGAACGGAATAAAAGTGACGGGCTAGACCCAACGATCTAGCCCATTCATCCAAGTATTATTGCCACCACATTATTAGTGGGTCGGACCAAATATTACTGTGCCCAAAGCCCATCGCAAGATCGCCGACCTAGCTCATTGTCCGACCTCAAAGGTCCCGACCTAGCTTTGTCCGACATACGATCCATATCTCATTCGGGCGTTACCTGACCCTGTTCATAAGTCAGGTCGACCTAGGCCCATGCAGGCGACCTCGACCTACAGGATATACGTCGACCTACAGAGTCAGATCATATTTACAATTCCTTTCTTAACAGGATTCCTACAAATCAGGAGTTATTTACGGACACGATCTCTTATACAAATCTGATCCGTGATTCAAGGGATTTGACACAATCCTACTACAATTACAACTCTTATAACGCCTATAAATACATCACAACTTCAACCGTTCAAAGGTAATTGCAATTTGTTATTCTGAATACATTGTTCTTTATAACTTATAAGCTCTCATATCACCATACTTACTCTCACGCCCGAGGGTCTTCGCCGGAGATCATTCCGGCTAGTCGTGGGTTCTGTGTTTCAGGTCAAAGAAGCCAGGTGATCAGTCTTACAGCTGGACGGAGATTGATTTAGCACGATTCCTGCAACATCAGTTTGGTTCCATTGCCGAAATCATATCCTTTTTGACCTCGAAATTTAATAAGAGAGTAATATGGCTCAAGACGGACATACCGTATCATCTTCCAGTGATCCAACGCTCAGTAAGACGATAAGAAACATTGAGGCATGTACTGTAAACATGACTACTGACCTTCCTTCTCCTCCGCAGGGCAATCCACCTAGGAGGGCTACTCGTTAAAATTACCCGGATCCGAGAGGCAGCGCGTTCGCGCCCCGGCATCTGGCTTTTCCCCGCCTTGCGGCATTCGTTTCATTGTTGGGTGGAGGTGTCTCGCTGTGTTTTCGCTTTGTAGAGTCGCCACACCGTTTTTATTAAGCCCAAAACATTGAAAAAAGGGCATCAGTTTAAAAATAAACTGTTTTTGTGTGATGAGATTTTGAGTTCGGAGGTCAGATGACTCCTCGGGTAGAGAATATTAGAATATTAGAGCTCACCCAATTTAACTGTTGTGTGTGTGTGTGTGCTTTTAAAAATGCATGCTGTATCGGATGTCTACATTGTACACTGCTTTATTGAAATGTATTGAAATAGTGTAGGAAGGAAGCCTTACCAATGTTGGTTCGTGTCTGTCTTCCGCAGGGGAATAGTGTTTGAGGATGGAATAGTGTTCCGGTACGGACCGGGATTACTTCGGGATGAGCCGGTTGTCTGCGGATAGAGTTTCGGCGTGCTTCGGGATTGTAGGTTGCGTTTGGGCAGAGGTTCGGCGTGCGTTGGGATCGCAGGGATCACTTGGGCAGAGGTTCGGCGTGCGTTGAGATGGCAAAAGTCACTCGGGCAGAGTTTCGGCGTGCGTTCAAGTTGCTGATTTGACTCGGAAAGAGCCGGGACGCCCGGGAAAGACCAGGCAAGGCCTTGGAGTACCACAAGGGGCCTCAGAGTACCTCGAGAGTGCCTCGGGGCAGCGCGGGAGCGTCGCAGGAGCGCTCAGAGAGGCTTCGGAGCACCACAAGGGAGCTCGAAAGGCCTCGGAAGGATCCGGAAGGGGCCGGGATTGCCCCGAAGGGTCTTAGAGGGGTGCCTGAAGGCTGAGGGGAGAGGAGAGAAGAGGGAGATGTGTGAAATGAGGGAGGGGGAGCCCTCTATTTATAGTGCCAGGATCTGTGCAATAAGGTCCGTACGGATCTTGCAGGTAATCCAGAATTTTGGTTTTCCTCGATTTGCGGGAATCTCTTGACTTTAAGAAGATTTAGCCATAATGGTGTCTAGTTGCAATAAGGTCCGTACGGACCATCTTAGCATGCAATAAGGTCCGTACGGACCAACCATGTAGGGGCGTAATGATGCACTCCGGGATTTGAGGGAATAAGTTGGACTTTAAGGGGATTTAGTAATCATTGAAACAAAGAGGTCCGTACGGACCTTATTTGCTTTTCTGATTTCTGAATAATTCTCAAAATGTCCTTTTGTCCCTTTTTATCCCAGAAAGGTTCCTCCCTTGGTTTGGCTAGGGATTTTTGGGGGTTTTGAGTGTCAAAGGTCTTCGAGACTGCGTTTGTGAGTCTGCGGTGTTTCCCATGTGCTCGAAAGAGGGTGATCCAGATTGGGGTACTTACAGAAGCCCCTCGACGATGTCATTTACGGAGGAAGTGGGGTCGTTGATAAGATAAGGGTCCTAATCTGGATTGCGTGCTGGGAGAGGAAGTGACCGTGTAGGTCGGTGTGTGAGGACATGACGGTGTCCTATTGTGTGACCGTTTAGGTCAATTGGCTAGACCCTGTGATAGGATTCCTACGTATCCCTAGGGAGAATCAAGCCTGATCGTAGTTCGTGTGTGGGGTGAGTGTTGTGGTGCACGAGGACGGGAGATGTCCTCTGACTGAAACTCTGTGCGTGGACGTGGTGGTATCCTGTGGGTGACGGTTTAGGTCAGTTGTGAGGACATGGTGGTGTCCTAGGTGACCGTATAGGTCGATGGTAAGGACGTGGTAGCGTCCTGGGGTGACCGCATAGGTCGATGGTAAGGACGTGGTGGCGTCCTGGGTGACCGCATAGGTCGATGGCTGGACCCTGTGACAGGATTCCTACGTATCCGTAGCGGGAATCAAGCCTGGTCGTAGTTCAGAGGTCATGAAATTGTGAGTGCATGCGGGCGTGGTGGTGCCCTGAAGTGTCGTGTGACCGCCGAGGTTGACTGTGAGGATGTGGTGGCGTCCTGGGTGTGCAATATTACTAGAAGATGGGTAATCTTACGAGAAGATGGTTTGTGACCGCCGAGGTCGACTGTGAGGACGTGGTGGCGTCCTGGGTGTGCAATCTTACTAGAAGATGGGTAATCTTACGAGAAGATGGTTTGTGACCGCCGAGGTCGACTGTGAGGACGTGGTGGCGTCCTGGGTGTGCAATCTTACTAGAAGATGGGTAATCTTACGAGAAGATGGTTTGTGACCGCCGAGGTCGACTGTGAGGACGTGGTGGCGTCCTGGGTGTGCAATCTTACTAGAAGATGGGTAATCTTACGAGAAGATGGTTTGTGACCGCCGAGGTCGACTGTGAGGACGTGGTGGCGTCCTGGGATGGAAATTTTACGATTTTCCAAATCGGGTGGTTTAAAGCCTTCCGGGCTGGAGATAGTGATTTGAGAGGTTTATACGGTCTTCCGGACCGAGTGTTTTAAAGCCTTCTGGGCTGGAGATAGTGATTTGGGAGGTTTATACGGTCTTCCGGACCGAGTGGTTTAAAGCCTTCCGGGCTGGAGATAGTGATTTGGGAGGTTTATACGGTCTTTCGGACCGAGTGGCTTAAAGCCTTCCGGGCTGTGGTTGTGATTTGGGAGGTTTATACGGTCTTCCAGACCGAGTGGTTTAAAGCCTTCCGGGCTGCGGTTGTGTCATGCGTGAGGACTTGATTCGTCTTCTGACTGTGGTTGCATCATGCGTGAGGACTTGATTCGTCTTCTGGCTGCGGTTTGCGGAGGCATGGCTGCCTTGAACTTTGACTGTGAGAGGTGTGAACGCCTTACGTTTTGTCCGTTGGGAAAAAGGTTAGACTTCCGTTGTTCATCCGTTGGGGATCATCGTGGCCTTGTAGGGGCTTTTCCTGCTGAGAAGGTAACTTCGGGCTTACTTTGATGGCCGGTGCTTGAGTTGCCGTTGAGTGGGCGAAGTCCGGACTTACACTGACGGCCGGTACATGGGGATATGCGGTCTTGTACGGGTTTGCAAGAATTCCCTTTTGACTTGCTGGGGAAGGAGCTCGGGCTTACTTTGATGACCGGTGCTTGCGTTGCCGTTGAGCGTTTTAGAGGCATTTTGTGCCTTGAGATTTGTACTTGGAGATGCGGGCTCCTTCTTGCGCTTGTTTCACCGCTTAATGGGCGAGGTCCGGGCTTACGATGACGGCCGGTGCATGCGTTGCCGTTGAGTGGGCGAAGTCCGGACTTACACTGACGGCCGGTACATGGGGATATGCGGTCTTGTACGGGTTTGCAAGAATTCCCTTTTGACTTGCTGGGGAAGGAGCTCGGGCTTACTTTGATGGCCGGTGCTTGCGTTGCCGTTGAGCGTTTTGGAGGCGTTTTGTGCCTTGAGATTTGTACTTGGAGATGCGGGCTCCTTCTTGTGCTTGTTTCACCGCTTAATGGGCGAGGTCCGGGCTTACGATGACGGCTGGTGCTTGCGTTGCCGTTGAGTGGGCGAAGTCCGAACTTACACTGACGGCCGGTGCTTGTTTTGATGGGTTAAGGACCAAACTGCATTGAATCTGCTGAAACAGGCCTTTGGACAGCCAGGGGCAAAGATTATAAGGGCAAAAAGGTAATTTGGCCCCGATTTGCAAAGAGGTCCGTATGGACCAACCTGGGATGTAAATAGGTCCGTACGGACCAATGGTGATTTTTACAGTTCCCAGACTTTGACCAGCTTTAAAACCGAGGCACCCCTTCATTCTTCTTCTTCCAGTTCATGCATCAGAGAGAGAGAGAAGGAGAAAAACTCCATTGTTGTCCAAATTTCTCCATTTTCTTAGCTTGAATTGCTTGCAATGGCGGAAGGATCAAGGAGTGGACGTCGTCAATGGAGCCATGAGGTGATCGAACAAAGGATGGAGCTTCAAAGGAATTGGATCTCCTTCGTGCCTTCTTCGAAGAACCCGGATGTGTTGTATCCGAATCCGGAGGTGCATAATCGGCGAGTTAGGAACGCCGGGGAGGTAAGAAATCAATTTCGTCTTGATTCCTTGCTTGAATTTTTAAATGCTAGAACTAGGTTTTAGTTTTTCGCATATTTGGGACTTTTGTTATTTGCCATGCTTTTTGTGAAATTCTTGATGAATTGTTGAAATTGAGCATGTAAAAATTGTGGGTATGTGAATTTTGTGCAAAAATGTGTAGATTAGCTCTTATTTGTAAAAATAAAGTGCTTCTCTAGGAAATGCATGCTTTGGTGTTTTGTACCTTGTGCTATTTCTGTATGTACATTATGAGAAAATTGCCATGTAGGGACAAGTTTTGTGAAAAATGTGACATGTGCCGTGTTTTGTGACGGGTTTTGTCTGAAAGTATGTGCCGTGTAGGGACGGAATTTTCTTTTGAAAATGTGTCATGCAGTGTGTGCCGTGTTTTTGGTGACGGACTTTGTGGGGAGTTTATGTGCAATATGTGCCGTGTTTTGTGACGGGTCTTTTGAAAATGTGTCGTGTAGGGCTTAATCCCTCTGTTGAGAAAATTTGTACAGTGTGTGCCGTGTTTTGTGACAGACTGCATGGGGAAAATTATGTGTAATGTATGCCGTGTTTTGTGACGAGTTGCATGTGAAAATTATGTGCAATGTGTGCCATGTTTTGTGACGGAGTCTCTTCTTTTTTTTTATGCTTTGGTATTAAGTACTGTGGCTGACGTACCTTTGCTGTGTTTACCTGCAGGATGAGGGGCTTTTGGCTGGGAAAGCCAAAAAGATGAAGTCTCGGGGGTCGCTCAAGGTCAGAGTGGAGTCAGCGACAAATAGCTTGCTCTGACATCTCTATGGGGGGCAGGCCGAGCCCTAGGAGGTTGGTGTATGCTTCCGGCTTGGGCGTGTTCGTGGAGAACTTGGCCGGGATCTCCGATACGAGGAAGAACAAGAGTATCTTCCTGGGCTTATCTGAGTATTGGTGGGATACTACCCACACCTTCCATCTGAGCTGGGGCGAGGTGACGGTGACGCCCACCGATTTTGCTGCTATCACCGGGCTTTCCTTTAAAGGAGGGCCAGTGCGGGGGAGGGATAGGATATCCGAGGAGGTGCTGGCTGAGCTGCTGGGCTTTGCGCCTCTTCCTCGCAGGGGCCTGGGCATGCTGTACAGTGATGTGGAGATGCAGATTACGACCAGTATTGGGGCCTATTGCCGTGGTGCCGGCGGATCAGCTGGCGCGCTCCTTCCTGTGGTTTGCCCTTTCCGAGACTTTGTTCTCGAACCACGCGACCACGACTCCTTTTGCTCTGCTGGAGAGCTTGATTGATTTGGAGAGAGTCTGTGATATAGCTTGGGGCGAGGTGGGCCTGGCCGAGCTTTACTTCTCCTTGGACCGGTTTAGCCGGGGCGTGGCCAGTTCTTTGGCTTGCTTTGATTTTGCTTTGGAGGTATGAGTTTGTTGCTATTTTTGATTTAGCAACTTATCATTTCTCCGCTTTCTTTTGCACTGAGCCTTTTCTGCTTTTGTCGCAGGTGTGGTTCTACGAGATCTTCCAGTGTTTCCCGTGGGATTGAGATCCTGGGGCCATAGCGGCCTATCCTGCTATGTTGAGTTGGGCCCGTCCGGCGAGGAGGAGGAGGACCAGTAGGGGGAAGCTCACCATTACCTACGGGGAGGTGCAGGCGCATCTGGGGAGGGATAGCCCGGCGGAGTTCGCTCTGTACCCTTGGGCTTGGTATGAGGCTGACGAGTTCGAGGGTGCTCCCGTGGTGATAGCGCAGAGGAAGATGCTGCGGGGCCTGACCTGTGACGTCATGTACTTGGGAGAGAGGGTCTTTTGGCAGCATGGCCCGGGTATGCTTCCCTTGGCTCCGAGGGACCCGCCTTTCGGGATGATGGATTCCCGGGATATGGATGTGCTGGAGTTTGAGAGGCATCTTGGCGGCGTGAGTGCCGAGGAGTTTGTCTTATTTGGAGAGGAGTATGGGACCTTCGTGAGGAGGAAGTTGAGGACGCCACAGGTGTTGGCAAGGGAGAGGGAGGCTGGCCCGCTAGGTCCCCCAGGGGTTCCGGTGCCTGGGTCGGATTTTACATATGTTCGCGGGGATTCCTCGAGGCGGAGGGTGTCGCATTCGTCCACCAGAAGCGAGCTCCACTCGCCTACCGGGTTGACCCTGATATGCCGGTGAGTGTGCTTACTCTTTTCCATCTTGGCATTTTTTCTGTATTTTTTTTCTTTGTATGCCTATATCTCCTTGGCTGAGTGTTTCTTTTGGCTGTTTGCTTGTGCAGGTCCCGGGGAGAGCCTATGACATGCTGACCCGCCGTTATGTGGCAATGCAATCTTTTGCGAAGAAGTTGGCGGGGAAGATGTCTTGCCGGTCTTCGCGGCGTGTGCCGGCGTACGAGCCGATGCCTTCGAGGCATTCTGTGGATGTTCCCCCACCGAGGGCCGAGCCGGAGCCACAGCAGGAGGGACCTTCGCGGGGGCGGCATAGCATGGATGCCGGAACGTCCTCGGGAGCTCAGAGGTCGCAGACCCTTTATCAGTTCTTTCCTCCGCCGGATGCACATGTTGAGGGTTTGTCAGGGCATGCCTACTTCGATCCTTTTGTCGGGTTCGACCCTTCCGAGTATCTTGAGTACCTACCCCAGGAGGGGGTTCAGTATTCTGACGACGAGGGTGTGACTGGCGAGTTTACCGGGATGCCCGACTTCTCGCTTGAGGATGTTGGTGATGATGATGATGCTGAAGAGTCGGACTAGGGTTCATTTGCTTTCCCTCTTTCCATATCTTCTATCCTTTTTCTTTTTTTTTTGTTTAGCAACAGACATTATATGTACCTGTAATAAAACATTCGCATTTGTATCGCAAAGTATTTTATTCTAAGATGTAATGTGTCTTTTGTGATTCCCGGGAATTGTCCTAGGAATTGTTGCTAGTTTATTATTTTTTTATTTGTGCGTGCCACTGAGCTGAGAGTATGTTTGTGGGTAGCGTATGCTTGCCGGAAATGGCTTTGGCCAGGGTTTGGGCAGTTTGGAGCAAGGTCCTGCTGGGAACAGTGGTTGTTGGCCTGTTTGCTGGGAAAGTGGGGCCAGGATGCAACAAGGTCCGTACGGACCATCCTAGGGTGCAAAGAGGTTCGTACGGATCACCTTTGCTTTTGGGAAGAGATAAATGCTTTCCGAATGTCTGGACTTTCCCCATTCCTCATTTGCAGCCATTTCGAGCTTTCTTCCCCATTTTCTCTAGGAACCTCCATTTTTTCCATGGATTCTTCGTACGTTCCAAGAATTTTGCCAAGGCTTTCGCAGGAGCGGCAAGCAGACTTCCTTGAGCAACTGAAAATGTGGATGCGACGCCGTATGAAGCATCATAGGCGGGCTTTCGAGGTAAGGTTTCGACTTTGCTCGGTTTGGTCCCTTAAGGAGTTGGTTCCTGATTGGGAGTTGTTGCGGGCTGCCACGAAGTTCTGGGATGTTAGGAGGCATGTGTATTGCTTCTCCTACAACGAAATGGTGCCCACCTTCGAGGATTTTCGGGCTTTGATTAGAGGACCGGAGGTGGAGGCCATCTCACTTCCTTTGATTGGCGGTGCCGCCGTGAGTATGAAGCTTGCAGGCTTTCTTCGGACTTCGTTGGGAGAAGTGCAGGACATGATCCTTGATTCGGGTCACATTGACATTTCTGCGTTGCCGGAGCGGTTTATGATTGATGATAAGAGTGATGTCTCGTGGGATGCATTTGCCTTGTGCGTGATAGCGACGCTCTTCATGGTCAGCTTCCTTGGGGTTTGCGATGGCGCTTTGCTAGATGTGGTTGGGCACTGCAGAGCTGGAGAGGATATTGTCCCGTTGGTGCTGGGGGAGACTCTTCATGGTATTGACCGTCTGCGGCGGGGATCGGTTCATGAGAGGGAAGCCCCGCTTTGCTCACCTTGTGGCTGCGAGAGAGACTTCGAGGCCATGCCCGAGGCTCCGTGCGTCGTTTAGCCCGTGGTCATTTGCTCGGCGACCTCTTATGTTGGATATGGATCGATGCACTGGGAGAGATGGATGGCACGGCTTGGTACGCATCAGATCCGTTGGTGGGTTCCGCACTGGGGGATTGAAACTAGGAGGGCCTTTCAGGAAGGGTCCTAAGTTGTCAGAGTTCCAGGTTTGTCTTGGTCCTCCTTCTATATTCCGTCGCTTGTTTCCCGGCAGTTTGGGATGAAGCAGGAGCCTTTGTTGGGCTGGGATGACCTTGCTACTGCGGAGATAGCTCCTCTTTGTATGGCAGCTCCAGGTGCTCTTTTGTATTTCCTGAGGGTATGGAAGTATTCCGCTTTCCCTCCTATGGTGCTCCTTAGACGTCGGGAGAGTGTCGTATTGACGACCCGGTACCTGGCCTGGTATGAGCAGCGTGTTGGGGAGTCCCAAGTGGCTTTGGGGAGCAGGCATGGAGCGATTCTGGGACCCGTTTGCCGTAGTAGCTATTGCCTTAGGAGTGCCGAAGCACAGTCGACCCTCAGGATGTGACGGGAGACACTTTGTTTGACTACGAGACTAGAGTTGACCGACTGATGGAGAGAGGTCCTCTTTTGCAGACTCGCAGGGAGGAGATCCGAGCCGAAGCACGGGTGAATGAAGCCCTGAGAGCTGCTGGATTGTTTGACTCTACGGGGAGGACCCCTAATCTCGGACTGAGAGACGCAGAGTTGGCTCGCGTGGAGCGAAAGAAGACTCACCGGGGAGGAGGGAAGAAAGGGAAGAATGGCGAGGGGACAAGCGCAGACGGCGCAGAATGACCTCCTAGGTATCCATTCATTGCATTGCAAACACATTATTTGTTAAATGTATTAAAGTTTGTCTTTTAGCATGTTGTGAACTTGAGAGTAGACCGTGCTTGAACTCAACAAGAAATGTTGTAATCGTTTAGTGATTTGTGATTTACTTTTAAAGCTTTGTCGAGACGCAAGATCTCTTGTTCGCTTTTGTTTCTTTTGTGAACCTTGGCGGCGTCCATCTTTGGACTTTTCTGTTGCATTCGTGGACTGAAGCGGCCTGGGCCTTGATGGCAATCCCCTTTTGCTTGGGCCTTGTGTTTGGCTGAGAGGTTGGATGATCCTTTGACAAGTTGTCTTGACGGTCTTTTCCGTAGCTTCCTTGCCTCTTGCTTGTTGGCGTCGGGCATCTTGACCTCTTTTTTTGTAGCTTCTGCTTGAGCTTTTATTATTTTTTTTTAGAGCTTTTGCTCGAACTCTTTTTTTTTTCGAAGCGCGTGAGGGCAATCCCCTGGCTTGGAAGCAGACATGGGTCAGTCGTTTGATGCTGAGTGACCTTTTGATGTCCTTTGATGTTGCCGCCGTTGCTTGACTTGGTCAAGGTGATGGTGGGGGCATGCTCCTGGAAAGTGTGTAGTTTGATGGAGGTCTTGATTGACATTCAAACTTTTGACTTTGTGTGTTTTTAGACCGGACCAATTAAGGTTGCCTACGTTCCCCAGGACTAGAGGGCTCGGGTGCGTAGTTTGACACTACATGGAGTGCCAAGAGATGCACGGTTGTTCTTCTTTAGGCGAAGTATCTGCGAAGTTTGCTTCCGTTATTTGGATTCATGAAGGGATTGCCGTCTAGGTGCATCGGCTTCATGGCACCTCCGGAGAAGATCTTTTGAACCACGAAAGGGCCGATCCATGTTGGTTCCCATTTTCCTAGTGGGTTGGTTCGAGTGGGAGGCTTTTCTTTGAGTACCAGATCACCTTCCCTGATGTCTCGGGACTTGACTTTCTTGTCAAAAGCTCTAGCCATCCTGCTTTGGTAGGCTCGGACGTGTTCCATGGCTTTTAATCGTCGCTCGTCTAGCAGAGCCAATTCGTCTTGTCGGCTTCGGAGCCATTCGACTTCGTTGACGTCATTTTCCAGCAGCACTCGGAGTGAGGGAATTTCCAATTCAATGGGAAGGACTGCTTCCATCCCGTATGTCGGGCGAATGGGGTTTCTCCCGTGGATGTTCGGCCCGATGTTCGGTAGCCCCAAAGTGCAAGGTGCAGCTTCTCGGGCCAATCTCGTCCTCGGGTGGTGATTTTTCGGATGATCCGTTCAAGAGTCTTGTTTGCTGCTTCTACGTCGCCATTTGTTTGTGGCCGGTAGGGAGAAGACTTGTGGCGTGTGATCTTGAATTTGGCCAGCGATGCATCGCATTCTCCTTCGAAGCGTGAGCCGTTGTCTGATATGACCTCATTCGGGATGCCGTATCGGCAGATGATGTTTTCCTTGAGGAAATGCGCGACTTTCTTGGAGGTGAGTACCTTGTAAGACTTGGCTTCGACCCATTTGGTGAAGTAGTCGATGGCTACTAAGATGAACTCGTGACCGTTGCTGCCTGGCGGAGCAATTTTCCCGATGACGTCAATTCCCCAAGTGGCGAAGGGCCAGGGTGTAGTCATGCAGTAGAGATCATGGGGAGGTAGATGATTGAGGTTGGAGAACCGTTGACACTTGTCGCAGCTTCGGACAAAGTGGATGCAGTCTGCCTCCATGGAGATCCAGTAGTAGCCCATCCTGAGAATGATTTGCATCAGGGCTCTGGCGTTCATGTGGGGACCGCAAGCCCCATTGTGAACTTCGTTCATGAACTCGCTTGCTTCTTCTTGGCTGATGCAGCGTAGGAGTGGTCCTTGGTAGCGTTTTTTGTACAACATGTCCCCAAGGATGACAAAGTGAGAGGCGAGGCGTTTTAGAGCCATGATGCTCTTGGATTTAACCCCTTCCCTGCGTTGGCCTTCCTCGTTTATGAAGGCGGTCTCCCCGTTGTGCTGGAAATTGCTTTGGACTTGCGTCTCTTCAGCTCTTCAGCAATTTCGCAAATCGTTGTGATTAAAACCTCCTCGGCAGCTTGGGCCCGGTTTTTCTCTCGTTTGACAATATGCTTAAATATTTGCTTGATGCATTTATTCAATTAATGTGTTTGCTTCTTTGTGTAGATGAATTGTTATTAACTATTTTGATTAGTTAACTCATTGTTTGCAATGAAAGGATATTTTAGAAAGGTCGGACCTTTTATTGAAAGCGTAAAGACTGTACATTGTTGATTGTGGACTCACGATCTTTAGGCATAGAGCCATCAGATGACTCGAGAAACATGAATTCACAGACAACATGACTCGAAGCTAGACTATAGGCGACGAGGGGTTGGACCAGGCTTCATTACTCTTGGCAGGCTGTAGCTCTAGAGGGAGTGTCGATGGCTCTGGTGGCCTATCTTCAGTTGGCACGAATCCCATAAAATAGCTTGCATGTGGTTCGACTTCAAACCAGATCGCAGAGGTTTTTGGTTTCTCCCCTGATGATGTCCCTCCATTAATGTTGTTACCAGTCCTTGGGGGTCTTTGATGATAGAAGTCGCCGAGGGCTACTTCTAAGAGGGCGAAGCATTCAGCGGATTCGGAGTTGATTCTTGCGATGTTGATCATTTTCATAGAATCCGCCTCTTTATACAGGATCTTTGCTTGGACGACATTTACAATGTCGATTCGAGGAGCATGCTATCTCTCCTTCCCGATTAGGCCTTGGAGGAGGTTGCGCCATTGTTCATCTAGGTGACACCGGGATGTTGAATTGGACTATCTTTGTGATGGTTTGTCCCCGTGAGATCCGAGAGTGTGTTGGCCCGAAGGGTTGTCCTATACCGGTGGATTGGTGATGAGCCGGTTTGCGAGGGTTTTCGGCAAAGTAAGGGTCTACTCCTCGGTCAATCTCCATCTGGGCGTCCATCTCTTGATCCTCTCTTAAGCATTCTTCGCAGTCGCATATGTCAGAGTTGTCATCTTGACCCATGAGCTCTTCGATTTCCAGCTCGTCGCGGCTTAGAGCGTGGATGTACGGATCCACTTCGTAGCGGGACAGGATTGGAGACTCATCTGGAGAAGAGTATCCGGTCATATCGGGACTTTCTTCTGGGTCGTAGCTTGCCGGCCAAGTGCTTGCCATTGTACTGCTTTCGCGGATCACCTCGAGCACTCCATTGGCATTGATGAATTTCACGCATTGGTTAAGAGTAGATGATACCGCTTTCATCTGATGTATCCAAGGTCGTCCCAGCAAGGCAGAGAAGGTTGGTTTGATTTCCACGACTTGGAACTCTACCGACTCCAGTTGTGCATCGAATTGGATCCTCAGATTGATGACTCCTACGATTGGTCATGAGTGGAGTCATAGGCTCGGATTACCCGGGGTGAAGGCCTTATCAGGGAGCGGTCGATACGGAGTCGTTTCAGTATGCTCAAGGCGATGATGTTGACTGCGGAGCCGTTATCAATCAAGACGTTCGGGAGGAAGAACATCTCTATTTTTATGAGGATGAGGAGGGCTTCGTTGTGTCGATTCTCACATATCGGCAAGTCATCGTCTGTGAAGGCTAGACCGCTTCCCGTGCTGCCATTTGACTCAGTCTCCTCTGGGGAGCGTTCGATCCATCCATTGGTGTGCCTTGGTTGGGGCAAAGATCGTAGGGAGACAGTTTCCCTTGGGCGTTCTTGTCTGGATTCCCGGTCACGAGACCTTTTGACTCTGGTTTCACGTTCCCAGTCATAGCGAGATAGCATGCTGACGGTTTCAGAAATTGTAGGGGGTCTGCTCTCGCTTGGAGTTTCGTCAAAGGCTATCGTGTTTACCCTGTCGTTTCGGGGGAATGGATTTTCGATGGTATTGGGGCCACGAGGGCGTTCCAATTTTCCCTCCTCGATTAGCCCCTGGACCACCTGCTTTAGCACGAAGCAATTGTCGGTGGTGTGGCCGGGATAGTTGTGGAAGGCGCAGTGCTTGCTCATATCCATGTTGGGTTTGGGAGTCTTTGGTTGGAAATTCTCGAGAAGCTTGAGAAGATTTCGTTTCACCAAAGCTTCAAATACTTGGCCCAGGGGCATTTCCAGGTTGTCAAAATGCTGGAACTGTGGGAAGCGAGGGGGATTGTTATTCCTTGAGGCTGCTTGATCGCAGTTTACTTGAGCTCCATTCTGGATGTAGTGTACCGTTCCGGCTGCTTCTTTTCCTTTGCTCGGGGCAGGAGTTGAAGTTGCTAGGTTTGTCCGATAGCGGTAGGATGAAGCGAGGGTTCTTTGTTGTCTTCTGAAGGCTCAGAGTCTTCTCAAACTTAGTTCCAGCGTTGACCATGGCACGAAGATCCGGATAGAAGTGATGGCTAATCAAGGTCCTCAGGGATGGCTTGAGGCAAGAATGGAAGATGTCCATCTGCTCTTCCTTGGAAAGTGGATCCATTATATCACTAAGCTTCCAATTTCATCTTTTGTAGAACTCGCCTACTGGTTCATCATCCTTTTGCTCGTTGTCTTGCAGATCGTGGCAGTTTGTCTCCCACTCAAGGTTGGTGCGGTCCTTCTCTAGGAAGATCTCGCTGATTTGGTCCCACGTGGAGCGGTTTTACGCCTTTACGTTGAGGAACCACCTTAGCGGCGTGGATTTGAGAGAATCTTGAAAGTGGTCCGCCATGTTGAGGGTTGCTCCTTTAGCTCTCATACCCAAGGACATAGGTATCGATGTGTAAGTGCTCCAATTTGAGCTTGGTAGTTTTTTCGTTAGAAAGTTAACGAAAGTTTTAACATTTCTAACAATTTCTAACAATCTCTAACCTTCCTAACCAAGCAAGAGTAGGTTAGGGTTTGCCATTTAAAGTTAAACCAAAAAAGGAATCCAAAAAATCAAAAGAATTAAGAAAATCCCGAAACTTGACAAGTTGAAAAACAATTTACTGGCTGATATTTTTGAAAAATATTCTTCTGTTCAAAGCCTGGAGCGGCATTTAATGCACCGGGCACATTTTACAGGGACCTCCGCGCGGACATGTATGTAATTTCAGAGGGCCTATAAATTGAACCCTCCTCTCTCGGTTTACACAACACAACTTACTCACGGCAACGAAGTTACGGCGAAATATAGAGAGAAACGGTGGGAATCACTTAGATTGCCACCATTTTCTCTTGAATCTTTCCCAATCAAATACCAAACACACCAAACCTTGATACTCCTCAAGCCAAACACCAAATCTTGATACTCCTCAAGTCAAATTCCAAGCCTAGGAAGATAGGGTGTCACCGTTGGTAAAGCCCTCCTTCTCAAACCCTAAAATTCTCTTTTGATCTCTTGATCATCTTGTTCTTCTTACTTTGACTTATTTTATGTCTAGTTTAACTTGAGTTTTGATCTAAGATGGTCATCTTGAAGTTCATCTTCATGAATGACCATCTCAAGTGATCCACATTTTAGATCTTTAGTCAATTCTTTCTTCTTGCAAATGCATTTTCAAAACCCTAAAAAACCATTTTTCAGAAAAGAAGCATCAAATCTCATTTTCAAAAGAGGATAAAATTCCCCTTCCCTTTGCAAAGGACATGTTTCAACCCCATAAATTCCCCAAGGATGACTTGGAATAGTTGATTAACCACTTAACAAAAGGTCAAGTGGTATCAAGTCCTAGGGATGAAAATGGGGTGAACATAGATGCAAATCCCCCAAAAATCACATTTTCCCTCAAGAACATCTTGCTGTCCAGTAGCATTGTTCTGAGACCTCAGTCCATTTTCCTATTTTTTGGACCCAGTAAAACTTGGAATTAGATGTTGACTACAAAACACTTTTTGTAGCCAACATCCAGAGCTTTCCAGATATATTTTTATTTTATTTTTGAGTGAGTAAAACTCCTTTTTCAATTTTTTCTTTTAGAGGCCAGTTCATCAGCTTCTGGAAATCCAGATTTCACATCTGAGATTTCTATAAGGTTTTGACCCCTCAAATTACTTCCAAAATGGAAAGTTCCTTTTCATAAACCCTATTTAGGGTGTTTTGAGCAACTTTCATTCTCGGACATTCCCCAGATTCTGAAGTTTTGAAGCCTTTAAGTCCATTTCAAAGTCAAGGGTCAACTGCCTTCTTTCATTCTGGCAGAAATGGCTTTCAAATCCAAAAATCTTTTGAGTGCCAAGACTCGACCCAAAAATCATACCAAAAATCTTGGGGATCAGTTTCAAAGACTTATAAAGAGTTCCCCATTTTTGTTTTTCTCAGTTTCAACTCATTTTGGTCAAAACACACACACACACACACACACACACACACACACACAACAAAAGGATTTCAAATGTTTGGAAGACTCGTTTTACGAGGCGCGTCGGGTGCACACTAACGTCCTTCCCGACGCGTAACATGACCTCCGAACCTAAATCTCTGATCTCGGGCTTTTTCAAAGTTTTGTCCCTTAAAACAAAAATGGCGTGGCGACTCCGTTCTTTTTCCCGGGTTTATTTGGTTTTTCAAAGAAACGAAAAATGGAAAAATCTTCGCGAAATTTGGCGACACATCATCACGGTGGCGACTCACGCTGGGGATTTTAAGCTTTTTCTAAAAAAATGATATTTTGGTATATTGGTGGAAACCATTAAACTTCCCGTTATCGCCTCCCTAACACGAGTCGGGGATAAATTGTGGTCTAACAATCCCACGTACCGGTATCATTATTTTCAAAAAAAAAAGAAAAGCTTTTGAGGGTCAAGCTTCCGTCTCAGCATTTGAAAATCCTTTGCTTTGTGTGTGTTGATTTTGCACGGAGTTTTCGTGTTTGTTTTTGGCCGCCTCGGGAGAAAGTCAAAATTTTATTTGTCGGAATAATGTCCCTAAGCTGTTGGAATTTTTGTGCTTATGTGCTTATGTGTTCATAAAATTTTCAAAAAAAAAAAAAAATTCAAAAAAAAGGATTTTCAAAAAAAAAAAGAAAATTTTCAAAAAAATCATGCATCATGCCTTTTAAGACACATAAAAAAAAATTCCTATTTTACTCGGAAAAAAGAAGATAGGCTTGCACACTTGTACGCGCACGTGACCGTACACTTTGCACACTACGTCCTTAACCGGGAAATCCTTGTCGCGGTCCGTTTGGTCTTATTATGCCTCTCGGATGAGCACGGGACTACCCAAACATCCCATGGAGCCTCGTGTCGATCATGCGCTTGTCCGTGACACACTTTGTCCAGAGACCCGGTTGGTTTTTAGTAAATTGCATGTCATGCCACATGTACGTGTATAGACCTTTCCTTTCAAGCCTTTGTCGGCATACCGACTCAATATCTTTCGGGGTCCTAATCGGTCGAAGTTACGCCGGTTTTCCACCGCGAGACTTTGACCAAGATATTGGCCGGCGCCTTGACTTCGGCTCGGCGGCACAAATTATACATTGACTCCCGGCATTGACTTTAGTCATCAAGGATTAATGATTATTCCATGCCCCTAATTACGGCTTAGCGGCGACAAGTCAAGATCAATTGTGGACGCTTATCGGTCAAATCATGCCGGACTTTTCGTCGAGCCCTCGGACATGATCTTGACTTTTGAGCGTCGGCTTTGTCGTAATTTACATCGAATGCTCGTTAAGACTCGATTACCCTTGAGACTTTTAGGATCGTTTTTCTTTCGGTCGGTGGGACCCGCTTGCCCTATAGGACCCTCGCCGGGGCATCACGCTGGGAGGTCGAAATACGGGTGGAATACGAGGGGCTTATAGGCGTAGTGACGGGGCCCGTGATCCGGGATCGAGTAGTTCGAAAAAAGAAGAGCAATCTTTTCCAACCGATTAGGTTAATAAAGCGTGTTTTAAGTAAACATGAACAAATAAGCGCATGTTGCGTGAGCCTAAGAGCCCGAACACCTACCCTCCTTCCATTCCCGCCATACGAACCCTCGTGTCCTTTCCCCCGCTCCGCGTACAAAGCTTGGTTTCGGGCGGGTCACCGTTTGATCGGTTGGGAAGAGTCGAGTGCCTCATCGGCTTCGCCGTTTGTTTCAACTCGGGTTTGAGAATGTACGCATCGGCGGTAATGATGGGGACAACGTCACTCCGCCTCCGGGACTCCTCGGAGCCAGGCAACGGTGGAATCGGTTAGCGAACGGATGAGAATGCGACGGGAAGCCTGGGCGAATAGCCTTATCGAGGCTATTAAGAGCCAATGTGGTTTGGCCGCCGGCCTCAATCCCGATGGCACCTTCCCAGGTGGAAAGAAGAGGATGACCCCAATCCCACTCTCGGTCGCCCGGATTACTCCGGGATGCCACCACCCACCTCCTTCGGTGCTACCAGAACACATGTTCCTCGATCTGCACGAGTCGAGACCCTTTGGATCCATCTGCGGCTGATGGGACGAATCGGTTCACGGCTCCTCGGTGGGGGAAGGCCAAGGGAGTCGGTACGGAATGTCCTCTCATGGTTGGGGATACCTCGGAATGCCATAGCGAGATTGGAATCCCACCTCGGTTCGGAACCGATCCAATCCAGAGACCTTGGCATCAGCGGCCACCGATTTGGAATGCATACGATGCAGTTACGGGCGCTGATCAGGAGCCCCTCCTGAGAATGGTACTTGGTTGATTTGCTCCTTGCGGCACTCACAAATCCATTCCTCAGACTTCTATGGGT
>JAFEMH010007774.1:0-77428 GCA_022495995.1 Adenophora triphylla var. japonica
CGTAGGGACCTTGACACAGCGAGACTATTAGGAGCGTCTAAAGCCTGGATAGGGCCATTCGCGAGTACTTTGTACCTAGAATGGATCTTTTTGTTAGGAGCGTCCCCAAGCTTGCAGAGGAGACGTCGCGAGGTATCGGAACACGAATGGAGACTATTGGGAGCGTCGAACACGAGGAGAGCCATTCGCGAGGTATCGGAACTGAATGGAGGCTATTGGGAGGCGTCGAACTGAGAGGCCGTTCGCGAGGTATCGGGGCTGAATGGAGACTATTGGGAGGCATCGGAGCACGAGAGGGCCGTTCGCAGTATCGGAGCACAGTGGAGACTATTGGGAGGCGTCTAAACCTAGGAGACCATTAAGCAAGTATCGGAACTGAATGGAGACTAATGGGAGCGTCGAACACGAGACTTACGAAACCTTCGAGGGCGTGTGGCGCCTCCAAGCCTAGGAGTTGCGATGTTGACGCAGGGTGTTCGTGCCTTGGGTGCTGGGCTTATTCTTTGTTGCCGGTTTTATCCTAGCAGGGATGAGCGTTCGGGCTTACAGGATGGCGAAGAGGATTGTTGCGAGGCGTTCGTGCCTTGGGGTTCGGGCTTGTGCTTTGTTGCCGGCGAGGTGGAGCAGTCGGGCTTACGGCTGGCGGCGGGAGATGAAGTGAAAAAGGTGTTCGGGCTTACGAGATGGCGAAGAGGATTGTTGCAAGGCGTTCGTGCCTTAGGGTTCGGGCTTATTCTTTATTCTTAGGAATGGCCCATTTGCAAGGCGTTCGTGCACCCAGGGTTCGAACTTATTCTTTGTTCTTAGGAGAATGGCCCCATTTCTCGAGCGTTATTCGTGCCTTTAGGGTTCGGACTTATTGCTGTTGCCCGGAGAGATGGCCCCATTTGCAAGGCGTTCGTGCCTTGGGGTTCGGAGCTTATTGTTGTTGCCGGCCCCGAGATGGCCCATTTGTGAGCGTTCGTGCCTTGGGGTTGAGCTTATTGCTTTGTTTGCAGCTGAGATATTGTTTACAAGGCGTTCGTGCACTTGGGGTTCGGGCTTATTCTTTGTTGCGGTGAGATATTTGTTGCGAGGCGTTCGTGCCTTGGGGTTCGGGCTATTCTTGTTGCGGAGAGATGAGAACGAGTCTCGATAAAGTGGAGGTCGGACCCTTGAAAGGTCGGGATTATTTGAGATCGGGGCCGTGAAAGGTCGAGATGGGGTGAGATTAATCCCGGACCGTGAAAGAGTCGCGGTTGAGGTGAAATCGGAAGACACCGTGAAAAGGTCGCGGTTGAGGACTTGAAATCGGACCGTGAAAGGTCGCGATTGAGACTTTTTAATGGTGAGGACCATTATTAAATTTTAACTTGATCCGGGGAGACGGAATAATAGCTTGAAATGTCAAGGACCTTGGCATGGTTGAAACGTTTGAATGTCAAGCGTCAAGCTTGGGTGGGCCCAATTACTTGTCGAGGAGACGAGCGTTAGGTGAGAACTAACTTTGATTTATCCTCGGGGGATAGGGTGTTCAGAACATGTCTAGCGGGGAAATTTTACACTTTTGGGGGCCGAAAGTGGTAAAATCTGGAGATTGCCAAGGCGAGGGAGCAAAAGGGGCAAAAATTGATACAGTGCGGTAAGAGTCCGGTCCGGACTTTTGCTGAATTTCAGGAAGGAATCTCTTTTAATGCTTGCGAAATTTGAGGGGGAAGGAAAGAAGGCCATTTTCTTCCATTATTGCCCAGCGGCGAGAGGAAGGAGAGAAGGAGGAGAGAAAAATCCAACCCAATTGCAAGGTTTGCTCTCCGAATTTGTGAGGAAAATCGGCTATGGAGGAGTGAAAAAGGGGAGGACCAATGGCTCAGCCACGGGAAGGACCCAGATGACGAAAGAACTCGATTGGTTCGGACCATTCGAACCACCGCTCTCCATTGAATCCGGCGGAGTTTTTATCCGGCAGAGGACCTCCATAACTCGAGGGAGGGATCGAAAGACTACGTAAGTTTCCTACTGAAATTCCATTAATTTTCAAGAATGTGCATTCTTTAAATGTTAAGAAATTTGTTAGGAATTTACTTAGGGATTTTGGTGCCCGATTTGGGGCTTTTGACTTTGCTATTAACATTTGTCGAAATTGACTAGGATGTAGTTCAATTGACATCATGGGTAGATGACATAAAAATTTTGGTTACAAAATTTCATGTCTAAATGCATTTTCCAAAATTAAAGTAGCTTTAATTCGGGGACGGAGCGAAATTTTCGAAAAATTCGAAAGAATTTGAAAGTTCCGGATTCGACGGAGTTTTCGAAATGTTTTGAAAGTTCCGGATTCGACGGAGTTTCGAAATGATTTTGAAAGTTAGGATTCGACGGAGTTTTCGAAAGATTTTGAAAGTTCCGGATTCGACGGAGTTTTCGAAATGATTTTGAATATACGTAGGAAATGAATGAGAACCGTATCATTGCATCCTTTTGACATGCGTTGTTGCATTTTGTTGACGTTGCTTACTGTCTTGTTTATGCACGGGGACGGGGACGGTTAGTACTCATAACGAGAAGAGTCGGGGGTGCCTTTGAGGCGGTGCGGGCATTGTGGGGCATTATCCCGGACGTGGCTCGAGAGGAGAGAGGAGTCCACGGCAGTGGTGATTGACTCCGGGTTAGGGATGGGTTTATCAGTCTTGTAGGCTGCGGCAGTGATACGCCGAGGCGAATCCATGTATGTGTGGCGAGCGAGTGCGGTGAGATACGACCCACGCTTTCCATTTCGGATGGGGGAGGCGACGGTGACTCCCACGAGGATTTTGCCGCTATCAGCGGGTTGCCGACTTATGGCAACACGGCGGGTGTGGAGTTGATAGTTACACCCGGGCGGTTATGCAGGCTCTTTGGGTTTTGATATTACCGATGCCGAGGGCTTAGGCATTCGGTACGGGCCGATGGAGAATCATTTGAGGAAGGTGTCGCCGATTATACGTTTGGGTCCTTGAGGATGACCGCGGGCGTACGGCTCAAGGGTTCCTTTGGTTTGCGTTTGTCGGCGACTTTGTTCCCGACTTCCGACACGTCTTGTCACTTCCTCTGCTCGGGTCATTTGGTAGACTTGGATGCGGGTGAGGGGAGTTGCGTGGGGAGAGGCTGGGTGGCCGAGCTCTACCACTCTCCTGGACAGTTCTCGCGGGGAGAGGAGCACTCATTTAGGCTTTGCTTCCTTTGTCTTGGATGTAAGTTTACGTGCTTTTTCTCTTCTTGCCTCTTTTATGTACTCGTATGTATACGCTGTAGGCGACATAACTTTCCATTCTGCTTGGCAGTGCGGTGCTACGAAGGTGTTCGGTCCGCGAGCTTGGGACATCAAGGAGCCGTACCGTCCCTGTTCCTGCCATCTTTGGTTTGGCGAGAAGAAGGCGAAGAGGGCGGTCTCTTCGAAGTTGGCACTCCGAGTGTCATACGAGGAGATATCTCTGCGCGAACACAGGTTCTCAGAGGATCCAGTGACACAGTGGAGCGAGGTTTGATCATGTAGCGGTGCAGTTGCCGGCGGAGACTACACGCGGCGGAAGCTCTGGTGGGACTTCAACGTGACGCCATGTATTTGGGAGAGAGGGTGACCGTCGGCATAGGCGAGGGTCTCTTCCATTGGTGCTTAGGTGGATCCTCCTTTGTACATGCGGCATCCACAGGGAGATCTTGATTGATGAGTGGAGGGTACCTTCGGGCGTGTACTTCACCAGGAGTACATCATGGCGGGAGCCGCCTTTATGATGTTTTCTTGAGGATGAGGTGAGGAGCCGCGGGTGCGGCATAGAAGGCGAGTCCACAGAGGTCCTCGAGATTTTCCGATCCATGAGCTAGGCTAGCGTACGAGGGGCTGGATGGTTCGCGCGGGCGACTGTGATCCCGCTCCGGCGGAAGCCAAGACCCACGATACGGGCGGACCCAATGCTTGGTGAAGCACCTTTTTGACTTTACGCATTTGATAGTAGCATTACGCACATGATGCATCTGTACTTTGTACATTCGCTTTACGATGATTTTCTGGTTCGCGAGGTTTACGGCCCGTACGTATAATGAGGCCATGAGAAGTGAGTGGACGGGTGGTGCCTACGCCCGGGGAGGCTCGTGGAGTTCATGCGGTGCGGTTCCGGAGGAAGCGTGGACGTCCGTGATCGGGGGCCGCCTAGGCCGAGGGGTTCGCTTTGCTCCCGCGGTAGTGGGGAGGACTTCACGCGGGGTTTGGCCGGTTCGCGGAGGCGGAACGAGGCTGGATTTGGAGCTCCTTCTTACTGCGCACTCGGGCGCGAGAGAGTCCTCGAGTTCGCGTACTCAGGAGGCCCTTTGCCTATTCCATTGGAGGAGTTCGGCGAGTTCACATGTTTGCGACGGATCCGGCGGCGGCGGGGCGATACGTCGAGTGTACGGATGACGAAGCGGGACTCGAGTAGTCCCCTTTTCTTTTGCTTTCTTTCTTTCTTTGCTTTGTTTAGACAAAATGCATGTATTTGTCGGGGAACAAATTTTTGATTTGAGCTGTATTTTGCAAAAAGGCGCCGTGGGGCGGAACTGTACCCGCATATTTATTACGTGATCACCTTACATTTATTTTTGGCAAATAAGCAAATAGGTTAATCAAAAATAAATAAAAAGGAGAAATGCATTAAAAATTGAACGGGTCAAAAATTAAGCATGTATGCACTAATTTTTAATTATTTGCCTTTGTTGCACGAGCCGGGGCGGAAGGGATATTGACATTGGTTGAATGAAATCGGGGGCGAGGCACGCGAGATTTCATAAGAGTGAAACGAGGGCATGGTTTGGAAATGTTTCCAACTTTAAAGCGGTAGGCTGCGAGAGTTGACAAGTCTTGCTGCCGAGAGAATCGGCCAGGACTAGAAGCGAATTTCAGATTCTTTAAATTGCGGTTTCGGCTTTGCAATTTGTAAGAAGCTGCGCATTGTTTTTGCTCATTACATTTGAATTCTTTTCCCTTTCTTAAGGTTTTCTTCACCTTCGACATGGCTCCCTTTCCCAAGTTATCGTCTCGGATGCAAGAGCGATATTTGGACAACTTTCGATCGTGGGTACGGAACCACACGAGGCGAGAACAAAAGGTTTTCGAAGGCATTACGGGATTAAATCTGTTTGGGCTTTGAAGGAGCTCATGCCAGATTGGGATCTTTTGAGAGCCGCGTCTCGGTTACGGGACGTAAGGAGGAACGTGTACGGCTTTTCGTACAACGAAGTCACTCCTACGTTTGAAGATTTCCGGGCCGTGCAGGAGGACTGAGGCGGAGCAGCTAGTTCTTCCGTATCTTTGGTGGCATGGCCGCGTTGAGAAGCTAGTGTCTTTGTTGGGTATCTCATTTGGAGAAGCATACGGGATGCTTGTCTGAGGATCTGATTACGTTGACATTTCGGGGCTTGCCCAGAAAGATTTGCGGAGGCGAGGAGCGTCTTTTCGTGGGACGCGTTTGCTGTGCGCGCTTGCTACTACTGTTCACATTCACGTCTGCAGGTGTGTGCCATCACGGTGTCTTTTGGACACAGTGAGGCGATGCGGAGTGGAGGAGACATCGTGCCATTGGTCTTGGGCGAGGCGTTCACAGGCGTAGGCCGGATGGCGGCCGTGGCCGATACATGTGGGGAGGGAGTCCGCTATGCGGACCATGTGGTTGAGGAGAGGCTGCGAGATGATGCACGAGGTGCCGATGTCTTGTGACGCTTGGTCTTTCTCGCGACGTCCTCACGGTGATAGGGAGCAATCGAGCGAGTGGCTGGAGCTCTGGATGGCCGAGACTTTGCACGCATCACTTGCGATGGTGGGTTCCCCATTGGAGATTCTGAGACTTGTAGGACCGCTCGGGAGGGTGCATTTGATCGTCGAGTGCGGGGCTGTCTCGGGCGTCTTTCTATATTCCATCATTGGTTACTGCGACGATGCAGTGGAGCGAGGTGCCCTTGGCCCGATCCCGAGTTATGCCGCTACCTTTGAGGTGGGATCTGCGGATGGAGGATCCTTCGGCGCTATTGCGATCACCGGTGGTGGCAATACACGTCCTTTCTGCCCGGGGTTCTCTTTCACGGAGAGAGACCTTTGTTGCATCAACCGCGATATGTACGGCCCAGTGTACGAAGAGTGTATGGGGAGACACGAGATGGCTATCTTGTGGAGACGGAGTGAGGTGTTGGGTGCGTCACACAGACGGCTCGACCTTGAGAGGACGAAGCGAGGGCTAACCACAGGAATCGTGCGGCGATGCCGTGGCGATTATGTGGCAAGTGCTGATCGGGAGGCCAATCAAAGCACTATGATGATGGCTCGAAGCGAGGCGGCTCGAGACGAGCTAGAGAAAGGATGCGTTGGCCGGCCAGCGAGGCTTGACGGAGGCGTCGGGAAGGGTCCACTGAGCCGGGTAGAAGGCCTACGGAATATTTCTGCGAAGGTGAAGAACACTCGCCGGGGAAAAGGGAAGGGGAAGAAGGATGAAGGACCTAGTACGGGAAACTAGGTTGACCTTCTTTGTCAGTATCCACCCATTGTCATTGCGAGACACATTAATTGATTAATGTTTTATTGTAGTTTTGCTAGCGTGTAGCGAGTCAAGAGTTGACCGTGCTTGAACTCATCAAAGAATGTTTTAACCGTTATGAATTTGTAGGTTAAATGAAAAGAGTTTTTGAAACACAAGCAATTGATGCTTATTGTATTTTTTTTTTGTTTTTTAGACCGAACCAAAGATGGCTGCCTACGTTCCCCTTTTACAATTGGACTAAGGGGCACAGGTCACCGTAGTTCGACACTTTAGGTGAATTTGAGAAAAACAAAGACAAAAGAAGTGCGACCACTGTTTTTACTGGATCATTAGCGGGAATGTATCCGGTTGGGTATTACTCTTTTAGCACTTTAATTTGCGAGGGACGGTGTATGGGGAAGGAGAGTTGACTCGTGCTCTTCCTCAAGCGAAGTATCTGCGGAGCTTGCTTCCGTTCACGGGGTTAACGAAAGGGTTTCCGTCCAAGTACGCTAGCTTCATGGCTCCTCGGAGAAGATTCTTTGTACCACGAACGGTCCTATCCGGGTAGGCTCCCACTTTCAGGGGATTGGTACGCGTAGGAGGCTTTTCCTTTAGCACCAAGTCGCCTTCTACGATGTCTCGGATCTTGACTTTCTTGTCGAATGCTCGTGCCATTACGCTCTGGTAGGCTCGAGTGTGTTCCGTGGCTTTCAATGCTGCGCTCGTCGAGTAGAGCAAGTTCGTCGTGACGGCTCTGTAGCCATTCGACTTCATTGATCCCGTTTTCCAAGAGGACTCGGAGGGATGGAATTTCCAATTCCACGGGTAACATCGCTTCCATTCCGTAGGTAAGTGCGAACGGAGTCTCCCCTGTGGCGGTTCGGCGATGTTCGGTATCCCCGAGAGGGCTAGATGTAGCTTTTCGGGCCGGTCCAGGCCTGCAGTGGTCATCTTTCGATTATCATGGCGAGAGTCTTGTTGGTTTGCCTCTCTTGCACCATTGGTTTGTGGTACGTAAGGAAGACATGTGACGTGTGACTACGAATTCGGTCGGTAGTTGGTCACAATCTCCTTAGTGAGTCCCATTGTCGGATATGATCTCGTTGGGCACTCCGTATCGGCACATGATGTTCTCTCGGATGAGCTCGGCCACCTTCTTAGAATTCGGTACCTTGTACGATGCGGCTTCTACCCATTTGGTGAAGTAGTCGGCTGCGACTAAAATGAACTCGTGACCATTGCTCCACTGGAGGAGTGATCTTGCCGATGACGTCGATTCCCCATGTGGCGAAAGGCCGTGGCGTAGTCATGCAATAGAGTTCGTGAGGAGGATGTGATTGAGGTTGGAAAGATCGTTGACATTTGTCGCGGCTTCGGACGAAGCTGGATGCGATCTGTTTCCATTGATATCCAATAGTATCCCATACGGAGAATGATACGTGTCAATGCTCGGGCGTTCATGTGCGGACCGCGGGTTCCGTTGTGAACTTCGTTCGTTAGCTTCGCGCTTTTTCTTTGTTTACACACAGAAGGAGTGGCCCTTGGTGGCGCTTCTTGTACAACATACCCCCGAGAATGACGAAATGGGATGCCGGGCGTTTTAATGCCATCATGTTTTGGCTTTGATCCCTTCTTTGTATTTTCCATCTTCACTTGTGAAGGAAGCTTCTCCGTTTGGAGAGTGCTTGGTAAATTTGATTGTACCGGGGTTCGTCGATCGTTTCTTTTTCTTTTTCGATCTCACGGCCAATAGGCGGGTGTTTCCCGTCTGCCTATTACGAGGGTTTCTTGCTTTCCCTTCGGGAATTTCGACAAGAGGCGAGGTTGCCGGGCGTCTGCGAGCGGTTTCTGTCTCTTGGCAAATAGTGAAAAGAGATGTCCTTGAGCGAGCAATGAGCTCCTCCATGTACGCGTGGTACTTCGAAGGCCGGAATCTACCGTCTTCCATTTGTTGGATACTTGATTGATGATCAATCTTTGAGTCTCCATATACATCCGGCTCTAAGATGTTGCGCTCGAGGCGGCTTCCAAACTTCTTTGCACGAGCTTCGTATTACTTTGCATTGTTGGTTGCTTCAAAATTGACTTGATGGCTATGGGAGTATGCTCGTCCTTGGGATCGACAAGGAGCATTCCAATACCATTCCCCTTCTTGTTGGCTGCCCCATCGAAGAAAGAGTTGCCGGCGGTTTCTTTGTCAGTGAAAAAGATTCCGATCATCCAGAAAGTGCGGATCGGGACCCTTAGGTTCATTGCTTGGGAAGTCGGCGGTGATGCTGCCATTACTACGCCCTTTGTTGATTTTCGACCATGTACTTGATGTCGAACTCGGCGGGAAGAATGACCACTTGGCTAGCCGCATTGACGGGGATGGCTTGTCAAAGAGATATCGGACGGGGTCCACTTTGGAGACCGAGGAGCAGAATGTGTGCATGTAGTGTTTCGGTTTCCCGACTACCCATACGAGGCGGTACAAGTTTTCTGACGTCTTTGAGTAAATTTGAGTTCACTTCCTTGAAGCTTTCGGCTTACGAAGTAGATTGCATGCTCAACCTTGGAATCTTTTGTTCTTGTGCCGGCATTGCTCAGATTGACGTGTACATTGCTTGTCGGATACGGGAGTAGTGGCTTGTCTTCATGTGGCGGGCACGGGGTGGGATTAACCAAGTAGGTCTTGATCTTCTCGAAAATTTGTTTGGCACTCGGAGTCCCATTTGATGTCGGCATTCTTTTTCATCGGTTTGAACATGGGCTCGCGAGAAGATGTCAGCGGTTGATGAAAGCGGCCCGATGTCTTGAAGTCTTCCCATGAAGCTCTTTACTTGTCGGGGTTTGAGGCGGCTTCATGTCGATGATGGCCTTGATTTTCTGGGATCGGCTTCGATACCTCTTTACGTAACCATGTATCCCGGTACCTTGCCGCGCTTGACCGAAGGTGCACTTTGCGGGTTCAACCTCATGGAGTGTTTTACGAGTCTGTTGAAGAACTTCCTCGGATCTGTCATGTCTTTGCATGTCGATCCCTTGGAGTGGATGATCATGTCGTCGACATATACTTGATTTCTTTGTGTATCATGTCATGGAAGAGAGGTACATTGCGGCCCGTAGTAAGTAACTTGGCCGGCGTTCTTCGGACCGAACGGCATGGCCAGTGTAGCAGTATGTCCCCACCGGAGTGGTGAGAAGCGATCTTGGCACGATCCTCCTCGGACATCTTGATACGGTTGTATCCGGCGAACCCGTCCACGAAGGACTTTACTTCGAAATTTGCCGTGGTGTCGACCGGCATGTCGATGTTAGGCGGTGGGAAATCATCTTTAGGGCTGGCCTTGTTGAGATCCCTGAAATCTACGCGACATCGACCTTTCCGTTGGCCTTGGTGACCGTCACGATGTTGGAGAGCCAAGTCGGGTACTCAATCACTACGATGAAACCAACTCGGAGCATTTTCTCAATTTCTTCTTTTACTTGCAAGGACCACTACGGCTTGATCTTGCGCGGCTTACATTTGACGAGCTTGGATTCGGGATCGGGGAATTGTGCTCCACGATTGAGGATCGAGTCTGGCATGTCTGGTATGACCGGGCGAACACGTCAACATACTCCCGGAGGAGGCTTATCGGGGCTTCTTTTACTGCATCGGCGAAGCGCCCACTTGTGTCTCTTTAGGCTCTTGCAGCGACCCCCGGGTTCACTTTGGTCATAACCTCTTCGGCGGCTTGGGCCGGTTGTCCTCTTGGTCAACTACACGCTCGAGAACTTCTTTAATGTATTGTTCGTTTAATGTATGCCTTCTTTATCAATTGAATTATTAACGTCTTTTAAGTTGTTTGTTAACTTATCGGTTGTTAAAGTGGCAATGAGAGGATACTCAGAAAGGTCGAGACTTTTCATTAAACAAGAACGGGAATACATGATTGGCTACAACATTATAGTCCTCCGGCGTAAGGCCGTTGGATGACTCGGAAGGGCTGGACTCGACAGGGGCGGCTCGAGAGGGTTTGAGACCGGGTTTAGGGAGATGTGGGTGCGGGCCCGGCTTGTCTTCCAATTACACTGGCTTGCCTTTGGTCAGGTGAAAGTTACCCAATTCTTCGGTGGCATTCTTTGGATGCTTGATGAGGGTGCGGGGATCGAGAGGCTTGGCCTGCTTTGTCCCTATCATGGCGATCATCTTTGTTGTCGGAGCCCCGGTCGATCAAGTTGGGCAACTCCATGACTTCTTCAAACAGGACTGTAGAGTGGTCCACTAGAGCGTCTTCTATGAATTACGGTTCCTTACGCTTTGGATTCTTGTCTCGAATGTGGCCTCGGCGGTGATCCGAACAACTTGCTTCCCATGGAGAGTACCTTGAGTTGCTCCTCCAAGTGCGGGATTCCCTTGAGTGTGTACTCATCTTTGGACTGTGGTGACGGTTGGTCCGAGTAGAGGCTGTGATGTCGAGAACGCTCCCCTTATCGGATTAGCTTTGAGTCCTACGAAACGCTTGAGGTCCGTGCTAGGCTGTTCCATTCTTCCTGTAGTCTTGGTGTTGACTATCCACTGCTTCTTTCTCATCTTCATCGGTTCATTTGTCGGTCCCCTCGGTTCTGCTTTGTCGGTTCCCTTGTTGGTCCCCTCGGTTAGCTGTCGGTTCCCTTGGTGAAGTAATGAGCGAGGTCAAAAGGGCGGAGGTGGGTGTGCCGTCGGAGATTCCCCTTTTGCGGGCTGTTACCTTGGTGCGGGCGAGCCTTTTGTCTTCCTTGATGTCAGCCGGTATTGGCACGTAGCCAAGCCCCTGGACCGTGGTGTGGTCCTTGACTTCAATAACTTGGTGTTGGCCTTGCGGCCTTTTGCCGAGCCCGATCTGGGATGAAGTTCATGAGTTTCATCATCCTCATGGCGGGAGGAATACGATCGTGAGACAGTGGAAGGTCCACGTTGCATATTTGGATCTTGGAGGTCTCCAGAGTGAATCCGAGTTAATGGCATGTCGTCATTATGCTTGATTTCCAATCTTTGGAATGTCGTTGGTGCTTTGGTCCCCTCGGTGGTGACAATGTCGCCGTAGGCGTAGTTAGCTCGTTGCCTTGCATGAACTTGAGGCAGGTGAAGGGTGGATGCCACACCATTGATTTGATGCAGCCGAGGGACGCCCCGGGATGGCTGTGAAAGTGATTGGAATGTCCAACACTTGGAATTCGTTGGGGATCACCCGCTTGCCGAACCGAGATGTTGAGAGTAGCAACCGAGAAGCTATGCGGGAAGTAGAGTCGTAGGCCTTGGCAGTGTGGGTGAAGGCTTAAGATACTGTGGGCTTGATGTCAAGCGGAGTCCATCATCTTGGCGGGCAAGACATTCATTCCGGAACCTCCGTCTACCAACACGCGGGGAAGGCGACGCTCGTCAGTGGGCTGTGATGTAGAGCGGCTCATTGTGATCGGCCCCAAATTTTGGAAGGTCCAAATACGTGAAGGTGATAATGTTGCCATAGTGGATGTTGCCAATCATCCGAATGACTTCGTTTGGGGTTGCGTCCACGGGGACCATGGTACGGGCCGGAGCTTTCCTCTAGCTTGAGCTTGTGAGGATAAGAGGAGGTGAGCGAGAGACGAAAGGGAAATGTTCGCTGAGTCTGCTTGAGTGAGTGAGGATCGGGTCCTCTTTCAAGGAATTTGCGTCTTCGGGTGGCCGGATTGCAATTCTGGCTCCGTCGGCTTTTTGGCGGCCTTAGGTGGTAATGCATGGATTTGACCCGATCGGGTTAGAACGGCGACATCGAGGTTTGGTCCCTTCTGAGCAGTGCTCGAGTTGAGCCATAGTTAGAGGAGGATTCCTCGTAGCATAGGGCCTTACGTCTTCCCTCAACTCATTGATCGTGGATGAATTCAGGAGCTTCGGCGGCTTGACGGATTACGTCCCGGGATGCGGCTTGGATGCCTCTGCGGGAGGTAGCCTACGGTTTGACGTAGTTGTTCGAATGTCGAGTGCACGCAGTGATTGCCTGAACGAACCGTGCATTGCTGACCCTCCGGGGAGGTTGGAGAGTTCTCGGCTTAGCGAACGGTCTCCTTGATCTCTTCACGGTATATCGCGTTCCTTTCCTTTTTCTACTCGGGGCATTCAGGTTGGGTGCAGCGATACTCGTGGTTTTGCTAGTTTTCCTCCGCTCTGCGGGCCCAGATCAACCTTCTTGCAGCGGAGCCTGCGTCGAGAGTTAGCACCTGCGTTTCTTCCCATGTGAGAATAGCCGGTGCTTCTTTGAACTGCGTGCGGCAGTCTAGGTAAACCTCCATCGGGGAGAGTTTTCTCCTATGCTTTATACGAGTGGCGGGTATGTCGGAAGGTGAGTACACGGCTTCCCGAACATCGGCCCATGTGATTTGGTTCTTTGTCCCAGTTGATCGTTTACGTAAACGAAGGCTGTAGATTGTGGAATTTCCCTGAGTAGTTGCTCGAGACGAATTTCCATCCTCCTCCTGTTTTTAAATAGACCTTCCTCCCTGAGTTGGCCTTTCAATTTGAGTGCAGAAATGATTCGTTCCCATCCTCCCAGGACCCTTGAAAGAGCTTGGTCTTTGGGACGAAGACCAAGCTCGAGAAGGACCCCAGGGACCGAAGCCCATAAAGTGTCACAGCGGCTTCCCGATGAAAGCTAGAGCCACTCTAGACCAATTCGACCTCAAGAGTTTTGCTCATGGCAACTTCACGACTGCATGCGTTCTCATCCAAGCCCTACGCCGAGGCGAGGTGGTGGTCAACGGTCCCAATGACCTAGGAGATGGAGCAACCACGGCCAGACGAATCCCAGTATTTGTTGAGAGGATTTCTTCTTCTCTCGATTCTTTGTTGAGAGGATTTCTTCTTTGTTTTCTCGAAGGATTACTCCGGGCAGGTTTCTCGAGACTCGTACTCCGAGCGAGCGGAGCGATTCTGCAAACATCGTAGGCGATGTGGACATTAGAGGAGGATCCAGTGAAAGAGGCGGGCGGTTCTGTGGCACTCTTCTTGGGCACCCACTCAATGGAATTCACGTGTTATTATTCGGAAAGGGATTCCCGAATTGTATTGGGCCCACGGGGGCGCTCTAACTTGCTTCTTCTATCAAGTTCGGATTTCGTATCGTAACCCCAAACAATTGTCAGTGGTATGGCCGTGATGCGATGGAAGGCGCGATATTTGCTCTTGTCCGCATTGGCTACGGGAACTTTGGGTTTGTAATTGGCAACGGGCTTAAGGAGACCCTCCTTGATTAACCCTTCCAAAGCATCTTGCTCAGTGGCATGTCCAACTTGTCGAAGTGTACGACAGTGCTTTGAGTAGAAGCTGCTTGCTGCGGGGAGGTTTTGTTACCCATTGTCCACGATGGACGTAGTTGACGGACGTATCTTTCCCTTTCTGGGGGCCGGTGCGGGATTGAATGCAAGCTGTTGAGCGGTATACGTATGGGTTGTGCGGTAGCCAACTTTTCCTTGAGATCCTTCTCGAACTATGAGCCGGCGCATTGACCATGGCCGGAGATGCAGGAAGAAATTGTGAGCCGATGAGATTTCGATGGAAGGTCTTAAGCAGGACTTGAAGATCCGCATGCATTCGTCTTTGGAGAGTGGCTCCGTGATCTCGGAGAGTTTCCGGCTCCATCTCTTGTATAATTCCCCAACACTTTCATCCGGCTTTACGCTCGGTGGTGATTAAGTCCTCGCGACTTGTTTCCCACTCTAAGTTGGATACTGTATCGTTCCGGGGAAGATGTTACCTTGATATGTTCCCAGTGTGGCGATCCGCGAGCTTGACCCTCGAGAAACCATCGTAACGCCGAACTTTTGAGCGTATCTTTGGAAGTGGTCGGCCATTTCTTTGGAGGGTTGCTCCTTTTGCTCTCATCTGCCTTGAGAACGTAGGTGTCGACGTGCGTTTGAGGACATTCGGTTCCATCGAATCGGTCCATCTCCGGCATTCGGGAACTTGGCGAGGAGAGGCGTGACCATTCCGGATACGTGGATTTGAGCGTTTCTGCTTTGAAATTTGCTCATGGTGGCTTTCGGGTCTTTCATCCGCTTTCGACCATCCGAGGCTAAGGTTGGGTCCAGTGGTGGGCTGTGAGGCTCGGCGCCGGTGCTACCACGTGGCGTAGTAATTGGAGGTGGAAGGCTTGGTATATGAGAATATACGGGAGCCTTTTACGAGCTATATCGGGGTTTGTCCCGGTGTTTAGGGATTCGTGTATAGGCACGGACGACGACCCGGGAGGGTATTGAGGATATTGGCATCTGAGATGGTCCGGTGCGCCGGTGATATTGAGTGATGGGTGTAGCCTTTGGTGACCAAAATTGGCAAGGGGTTGCCACGAGAGGTGGCAACATGGAGCCTAGGTCATTTGTTTCCTTGGTTGGAAGGCATCCCGTAAGTTGGCGGGGGAGGAACTGATTGAAGGTTTGGTGAAGCTGTTTTGGGGAATCGTCATCCTCGACCGGACAAAGTACCGGTGCACGGCGGGGATAGCTGCCTATACCTCGCTCATTCTATACCACGAAATTATACCACGAGTGATCTTCTTTACGCACTCTTGTGAACCTCACAAGCCCGGATGGCTTCTTCCAATGTCATATCTACCGGTGGCGGGGTCCTTCCCCGTCACGATTTCTCCGTGAGCTAGACATGTCGGAAATTACATTTGAGGGCGAGGCGGGAACCGAAGAAGCGTACAGCAGTGCCCGTTACGTGATCTGGCAAGGCCGGCCGGAAATCGAACCACTTTCGCTCATTTGCCGAGGGAACGAAAGGAAGGGTTTAGGCTTCGGAAAAAGGGTATTTGGCTCAAGGTTTTCGGGCTTGTGCAATGTGCGATTACCGATTAAAGTTTACTTAAAGCGCGTTTTCTCGGAGTCCTAATTGGTTGGAAAAGAGCGTGTCTTCTTTTCGCAACTAATCCTAGAGCTCTAATCGGTGGATCTCGTCACTACGCTTATAAGCCCCTCGTTTCCATTGTAGATCATCTTTCTCAGGACGGACTATCCCGAGCGAGGTCTGATAAGGCAAGCGAGTTCCACCGACAAAGGAAAAAGTGAACTTAAGGATAGCTGATCACGCCAACTTTCAACGTGTGTGACGTACGGGCCACAGTCAAAGTCAACGTCCTTAAGTTAAGGCGGGGATCGTGCCAAAATTTGGGCATGACCTCTCCTGACTCGCTTGTGCGAGAGACCTTAGCTTTTTAGCGTTGGCCAAGTTGTGGCTGGCACGGTACATACGGCGAGGTTTGGTGACACGGTGTCACATTGAACCTTCGGGTATATTTTTCGGCAGAGCTCCGCGTCAAAGTCAAGGCTGAAGAGCTCGAGACTTCGGGTCGGGAACGACCTTTGGTCTAAAACTCTCGAGCTTGACTCGGAGCGGGGCCCGGCGTGAAAAACATACACTTAGGCTTTATGACACGAGCTAAGCCAAAAACCAACCGGGGTCTTGGACAAAGTGTGACACAAAGAGTGCATGGCTTACACGGGCTAGGATGGGATGTTTGGGACGACCCCGTGCGCCCCCGAAAGGTGTCTGGCAGACCAATCGGAGTGCAACTGATAAGGCCATCCCGGGTTAGGGGTTGTAGTGTGCAGTGTACCGAGGCAGCAAGTGCACGTGAAGTGCGGTGTTCCGAGGCAGCAAGTGCGCGTAGTGTGCGGTCACTAAAATTCTTTTTCTGAGTAAAACAGAGATTTTTTTTCAGAATGTGTCTTAAAGAATTTATGATGCACAGTTCAAAAGACAGCATGAAAATCAAACATGAATGGGGATGCACAAACATGGTATGATTTTGAAAAAAGTCGACAATGTAATGCCTTTGAAAAAACCGTTCGAGGTTTAAAGGAACTCACACACACGAAAACGAGGAAGGGTAAACGAAAGTTTGACCCACGGAAGGCTTTTTAGAAAACATCGGCAGTTTTGAAAAAAGTATCTTGTCCCGAGTCGCCAACTGAAATTACCCGATCTTTTCGCGCGCGGGGGCGCGGAAAAGGCGGTTGTCTTTCGCGGAGGGGTTGGTGTCTGAGACCTCGCTTCATGGGAAGGAACAAAATGAGGAGTCGCCACGCGGTTTTTGTATTTTGAGCCCAAACGTTGAGAAACGGCTTTTGTGAAAAGGTGTCGTTTTTATTGGTAGCAAAAACTTAGGAAAAGGCTTTGAAAAAAGGGATCATTTTTATTGGCAGCAAAAACGAGTAAAAAGCTTTTTTGTACCAGAGATTGTTAGGTTCGGAGGTCAGGTTACGTTTCGGGTAGAGTATTACGAGATCGCAGAAACGCCTCGCATGACGAGTCTTTCTACCTTTCTCGAAATCGTGTGTGTGTGTGTGTCTTTTGAAATGGGGGGCTTGGATGACAAGCTTAATCTTGGTTTGAATGACAAACGTTGATTAGGTGATTTTTGAAAAGACGAGCGTTTGAATGACAAACGTCGATTTTGAGTTTGAAACGAGCGTTTGCGTGGCAAACGTCGATTTTGAGTTTGAAATGAGCGTTTGCGTGGCAAACGTCGATTTTGAACCGTGCGAGTCATTGTTAACGATTTTTACGGGAAAAATGTGTATTAAATGATTTTAAGTGTCAAATGGCGGCTTTGAGTTTGAAGATGAGCGTTCGGAGGCCGAACGTCATTTCGCGCGTTTTGAAAGAGAGTTCGACGGACGAACTCCGGTTTTGAACCGGGCATTACATTGTTAACGATTTTTACGGGAAAAATGCGTATTAAATGACATGCGATCAACGAATCGGGTTGCGACTCGGACTTTGAAAAGTAAATACTATCACAATCCAAACGGATCGGACTTGTAAATGACAGTATTTAAAGCGGTGTCAACGGAATCAAATGATCCGGATTCGTAAATGACGATCGACGAGGCCAAACGGCTCGGAATTGTAAATGACGATCAACGAGGCCAAACGGCTCGGAATTGTAAATGACGATCAACGAGGCCAAACGGCTCGGAATTGTAAATGACGATCAACGAGGCCAAACGGCTCGGAATTGTAAATGACGATCAACGGATCGATCGATCCGAAAAGGTAAATGACATAAAAGTAAACGGAACGGGGTCGGAACGCCGTTTTAACCCGTGATTACTTCTCTTATGGAAAGAGAAGAGGATCGAGGGGCTAAAACGTATCGGACCCCGTTAGACGGAGGCGTCTACATTTTGATAACGACGTTCGAAACGGTTATAGCGACTGGCGCGTAAACCGAGACGGAATGGGAGATTTGGAGAGAGGGAGTTATACCTATGGCTAGGGTCGACTCCTTTGGCTCGGGAGGTGTGTACGGGACACGGAAAGTGATTCGAAAGGTTGTTTCGAAGTTGTAGGGTGCGTATTTGATCGAAATACGAAGGTTTCACACGAATCGAGACAGAACGGGAGCTCGGGAGGGGTGAAAACCAGTTTGGACCGTGGGGGTGGTGAAATTTTGGTGTAAAATTCCTCTCTCTTTGGCTTTGACAGCCATTTCTATTTATAGGTGAAATTTGCAGTAGGAGTCCGGACGGACTTGGCCTGAATCCAGGGGGTTTTGTGGTATTTTGGGAATTTGAAGGACTTGCTGGCAATTTCAGAAAATGTGCACAGTGAGTCCGGCCGGACATGGCTTGCAAACCAGGGGCATTTTGGTCTTTTCCCTTTGAAATTGATTGAAGGGTGACTAGAGGGAGGTGGCATGGCTGCAACGTGCCCTCTAAGTCACCAGCTGAGGTGGAAGATTGTTCCCCGGTCCCGGTTTTGTCCGTTTTTTAAAATAACGATCAGGAAATGTCCGAAACGCCCCCGGAAAGTGCCGGAAAATGCGTTTTTCTGGGAAAGCCATACTTTTACGTGAGATGTCACGTGCTAAGTACGGTTCGATGTCGGGATGCACGGGGCAGTCCCGGGACGTCTCGTTGGCACGGCAACGGGGGGTTTAACGAGTTCCGGTTAACCTGGAGCGGGCCAGTTAACGGATTTCGGTTAACTTTCTGACGGATTTGGACGATCCGGATTTGGGTACTTACACCAAGGCTTGGCCATTTCATTTCATTTTCAACTTAGACTTGTCCCAATTGATCCCAGAGCCTATTTCTGACCAAAAGACATCAACTTTGATCACCTTGTGATGGAGAAGCCCGTTAGATTGCAAAGGGGAAAAAGAGACCGCTTTCTGTCCGATCTTCAGTCTTGGGTGAGATATAACTCCCAATCTCACAAGGGGTTGCTTGATTCTTCCTTCAAGATCAAGTCTTTATGGCATTTGAGGGATCTCGCGCCCGATTGGGACCTTTTGAGAGCAGCAGCAAAGTTTTGGGACGTCCGGAGACATGTTTACTGCTTTTCTTACAATGAGATTGTCCCAACGCATGAAGACTTTCGAGCCTTGATTGGGGGTCCGAGCTGAGTGCATATCGATTCCGTTGATCGAAGACGTGCCGGTGGCGGCAAAGCTTGCATCTTTTCTGCAAGTCTCTCTGGAAGAGGCTGAGGGGATGATGATAGCCCCGGATAGGATTGACCTTTCTGATATCCCGGGCAGGTTCGGGTCTCCAGCTATGGCTGTGACCACGGTGGCTATGGATGCCTTTATCCTCTGCATATTTTCTTCTCTGTTCACCGTTGAGTCCGTGGGGATCTGTCATGGTGGTCTCTTAGACATGGTCAGAGATTGCAGGGTTGGGAAGGACATTGTCCCGTTGGTTCTGGATGAGACCCTGCATGGCATTGATAGGATGGCTAGAGGAGACCGTTTCATGAGGTCAAGTCCATCTATCTTGACTTTGTGGGCTGCGGGAGAGGCTCGGGGCTTTGCCGGGGCTTTGCCGACTCGGTGCCCTTGGGTGATTTCTCGGAGAGGTGCACCTCGATAGCGGGACCGGGGTAGGCGGGAGGCGATGATGGCTGGGTTATCCACTTCGGACATCCGAGGTGGGTACCCAGCTGGAGGTTGCGGACCCGGGAGGATATTTCGGGAGTCCTATATAGTGAGGGTTCCGGGGTTACAGCTGGTCGTCCTTCTACATTCCACTTGGTATCCGAGCGGTTCGGGGCCTTACGGAGTCATTGGGCGATTGGGAGGACATCCGTACCATGGAGGTGGTGCCATTTGATATGAGAGATCCGGCCCGGCTTCTCATTCTTCTCAAGCGGCGCTTGGACTTACGGCTGCTTTTCCACCCGGGGCTATCTTCGGGAGCGGGAAGAGTACCATCTTGACCACTTGTCTACTTGGATTGGTACGAGAGGGAGATGGGAGCGACCCGGGTCATATTGGGGGAGAGACGTCGGGCTTTATTGGGGGTTGGCTGCGACTCGAGTAGGACTACGAGGAGGCGAGGCTAAGGCGAGTCGCCATAACCCGGTCAGTGACTCTGATCGTAGATATGGAGGCTCGATACAAGAGATTGTCCGAGGTCGCTCCTTTGACTGAGGCTCAGAGGGAGAAAGTGCGGACTCGTGCTAGAGTTGAGAGGGCACTTATTGACACGGGTTTGATAGAGGCTCCAGTGAGGATACCTAAGGTTGGAATGAGGGAGACCGACATTATAGAGAAGAAGAGAAAGAACACTCGACGGGGTCGAGGTAAAGGGAAGAAGACCAAAGAAGACTCGGCGAATGACGGCGACGGATCTTTTCTTAGGATTCCCTTATTGCCATTTTGCAAACACAGTAGTTTTATTAGGCATTTTATTGTATTTTAGATCTTTGTAGCAGGTTAGCAGAGTCAAGAGTAGACCGTGCTTGAACTCATCAAGAAGTTTTTAACTTGTAATGAACAAGAAATATTATCTTAGAAATTAATCAAGACACAATTTCATGGAAATTTCAAATGTCTTTATTGATTGGGGCCCGTTTTATGAAAACTGGAATACCCTTTATTATTGTTTAGGACGCATTTCATGGAAACTTAATTGTCCTTTTTATTGTTTAGACCGAACCATATATGGCTGCCTCCGTTCCCCTTTTACAAGAAAGACTAAGGGGCTCAGGTCTTCGTAGTTCATTACAGTGAACTCTCGGGATTAGGTCTTTTGGCCTTTTTCTTTCTTTTTTTTTTTTTTTTATTTCTCTCGTGCGGCCTGTTTTTGCCTAGGCGCCCTTTTTGGGTTTCGGCCCTAGCTGGGCATTACTCTTTTTGCACTAAGATTTTTTTCTTTTTCTCTCTTTTTTTTTTATATGTGCAACCCTGTTTTTTGCCTAGACCGCCCTTTTTGGGTTTTCAGCCTAGCTGGGCATTACTCTTTTTGCACTAATATATATTTTTTATTTTCTTTTTTTTTTCCTTTTTTTTTATTTCTAGACATAGTACCTTCGGAGCTTATCACCGTTGACTGGGTGGACAAAGGGATTGCCGTCCAGGTCTGCAAGTTTCATGGCTCCTCCCGTAGTATCTTACGCACTACATACGGGCCAATCCAAACGGGTTCCCATTTTCCCGGGGTTGTCTACGGTAGGGGGCTTTACTTTCGGCACTAAGTCACCCTCTTTGATGTCCACGGCTTTGACCTTTTTGTCAAATGCTCGGCCATTCGCCTACGATAGGCTCGGGTATGCTCCATGGCTTTAAGCCTTCTTTCGTCGAGCGGGGGCCAATTCATCATGCCGGCTACGCAGCCATTCTACTTCGTTGACACTTTGTTTTCCGGAGGACCCTCAATGACGGGATTTCCAACTCCACCGGTAACCTTTGCTTCCATCCCGTAAGTTAGGGCAAAAGGAGTTTCTCCCTGTGGCTATTCGACAGACATTACGTGCAGCCCCGAGTGCCAGTGCGGCTTTTCGGGCCAATCACGACCACGGGTGGCCATTTTCGAATGATCCGTTCGAGCGTCTTATTAGCGGCTTCCACGGCTCCATTAGTCGAGGTGCATGCGGGGACGACTTGTGGCGAGTGATCCTGAACTCGACGGCAATCTACCGCAATCCCCTTCAAAGTGTGACCCATTATCGAAATGATCTCATTGGGCACCCCATATCTACACATTATGTTTTCTTTGATAAAGCTGGGCCACCTTCTTGGAAGTGAGGACCTTGTAGGACTTGGCCTCTACCCACTTGGTGAAGTAGTCGAGCCACTAACACGAATTCATGCCCATTGCTTCTGTAGGGGCTATCTTCCCTATCACGTCAATACCCCAAGTTGCAAACGGCCAAGGAGTCGTCATGCGATGCAGGTCATGAGGCGGGAGATGGTTGAGGTTGGCAAACCGGCGGCACTTGTCGCACGCTCGGACATGCTTTGGACACGATCTGTCTCCATGGAAATCCAATAGTAACCCATTCTGAGGATCACTTGCATCAGGGCTCTAGCATTCATATGAGGACCACAGGGACCATTGTGGACTTCAGTCATCAACTCTTTGGCCCTTTCTTGAGTGACGCATAAGAGGAGTGGTCCTTGATACCGCTTCTTGTACAGGTTGCCTCCTAGAATGACATAATGGGAGGCCAACCTTTTCGGGGCTTGCAAGCTCTTGGCTTTGACACCTTCTTTTGGTCTACCTTCTTCGTCTTTGAAAGCCGACTCTCCATCTTTGAGGAACTGGTAAATTTGATTGTACCACGGTTCCTTGATAGGCTCGGGTCCCAGGTCTACTTCACAACGAAAGTGGGGCTTCTCTTCTACCTACTCTGAAGGGTTTTATGGCTTTTCCCTCGGGAATCTCTACCGATGAGGCTAAAGTAGCGAGGGCATCCGCGAATCTGTTCTTTTCCCTTGGCAAGTAGTGGAAAGTCACTTCTCTGAATTGTCCAGTCAACTCCTCCATATGGGCATGATACCGCTGAAGATTAGGGTCCACAGTCGTCCATTTGTTGGAGACACAGTTGATGATCGGTGAGTCTCCATAAACTTCGAGCTCCTTGACATTCTTTTCTAGGGCGGCCTCCAAACCCGGCAATGCAAGCTTCGTACTCGGCGACATTGTTCGTGGCAGGAAAGTTTAACTTGAGGGCTATGGGTGTATGCTCATCTTTTGGATCGACCAGTAGCATCCCTACGCCATTTCCTCTTTTGTTAGCGGCTCCGTCAAAGAAAAGCTGCCATCGGTTTTCGGGCTCAACTACGAAGATCCCTTCATCTGGGAATTGGGGTTCAGGCCCTCTGTCCTCATTGCGGGAAGTTCGCCGGGTGGTCGACAATGCTTGACCTTTGATGGCCTTTACGGTCACATAATTGATGTCGTACTCGCTAAGAAGAAGGACCACTTTGCTAGACGCATCGAGAGGGAAGACTTATCGAAGATGTACTTGATGGGGTCCATTTTTGAGACCAAGTTCACGGATGGGCTTGCATATAATGCTTGACTTACCGACTACCCGGACCGATCTGCACAAGTCTTTTCACATCTTTGAGTAATTAAGCTCACTTCCCTGCAGCTTCCGGCTGACAAAGTAAATGGCATTTTCTACCCGAGAGTCTTTCTTCTCCTGAGCAAGCATAGCCCCAACTGCCGTATCAGTGACAGTGAGATAGAGCAGAAGAGGTTTTTGTCTATGCGGGGGGCATAGCACCGAAGGATGTACTAAGTACGCCTTAATCTGGTCAAAGGCATCCTGGCATTCTTCGGTCCATTCTGTGTCTACATTCTTCTTCATGAGCTTGAAGATGGGCTCGCACATAGTGGTCAACTGATTGACGAAACGGCTGATGTACTTGTAAGTACCCCAATCTGGATCACACCCCTTTCAAACACACGGGAAACACCGCAGACTCATCAACACAGTCTCGATGACCCCTCTCACTCAAAACCCTCTCTAAACCCCCAACCAAACCAAGGGAGGAGCCTTTCTGGGATAAAAAGGGACAAAAGGACCTTTCGGGAATTTTCAGGAAATTGGAAAAGCAATAATGGTCCGTACGGACCTCTTTGCTTTAATAATTACTGAATCTTCTTAAAGTCCACAATATTCCCTCAAATCCCGGGGAAAATGATTACCCTCATGCTTAGTTGGTCCGTACGGACCTCTTTGCATGCAAGATGGTCCGTACGGACCTTATTGCACAGGGGACATCATGATTTCAGAATATTCACCATCATCACATATTCCCTCAAATCGAGGAAAACCAAAATTCTGGATAACCAGGGAGGTCCGTACGGACCTCTTTGCAATTTTTTCCTACTATAAATAGAGGGCTCCCCCTCCCATTTTCAGACACACCTCCCTCTTCTCTCTTCCTCCCTTAGCCTTCTGGCTCCCCTCTAAGTCCTCTCGAGGCATTCCCGGCCCCTTTCGGATCCTTCCGAGGCCTTCCGAGCCCCCTCGTGGTGCTCCGAAGTCTCCCCAAGCGCTCCCGAGACGCTCCCGCGCTGCCCCGAGGCACTCTCGAGGTACTCTGAGGCCCCTCGTGGTACTCAGAGGCCTTGCACAGTCTTTCCACGGTGTCCGGCTCTTTCCGAGTCAAGCCGGCGATCCCAAACCACGCCGAAACTCGCCGAGTGACTACGCCACCTCAACGCACGCCGAACCTCTGCCCGAGTGATCCCGACGATCCCCACGCACGTCGAACCTCTGCCCGAACGCAGCCTGCAACCTCAACTCACGCCGAAACTCTGTCCACAGACAACCGGCATCTCCCGAAGCAATCCCGATCAGTACCGCAACGCTACTCCGACCTCAAACACTATTCCCCAGCGGAAGACAGACGCGAACCAACATTGGTAAGGCTTCCTTCCTACACTATTTCAATACATTTCCATACATAGCATACAATGTAGACATCCGATACAGCATGCATTTTTAAAAGCACACACACACACACACACAACATTTAAAGGATATTAGGGGTATCCGAAAGACTCGTTTTACGAGGCGACTCGGGTGAGCTCTAATATTCTAATATTCTCTTCCCGAGGAGTCATCTGACCTCCGAACTCAAAATCTCATCACACAAAAACAGTTTAAAATTATCTTTAAACTGATGCCCTTTTTCAATGTTTTGGGCTTAATAAAAACGGCGTGGCGACTCTACAAAATGCGAAAGCAAAACGGCGAGAACGAACCGCCGCCAACGCGAAAGACTGCCAGATGCCGGGGCTGCGAGGCCTTTCACGGATCTGGGCTATTTCAGTTGGCGACTCCGCTGGGGAATTTTTGTTTTAAAAACTTTTAAACAAAACAAAATATTTTTAAAACAATGATGAGGGTCAAACTTTCATTTTACCCCTTCCTTTAACTGTTATGTGTGTGTGCACGTGCTTTACTTTTTATTTTACAAAAAAATAAAAATACAAAAAAAAAATGCATCAATATACATCTGTGCATACATTTAAAATTCTTCAAAAACTTCTGTTTTACTCAGAAAAAGAATTTTAGAGACCGCACACTACGCGCACTTTGCCTCGGTTACACCGCACACTACTCACACTGTTTGCCTCGGTTACATCGCACGCTACGCGCTCGTTTGCCTCGGATACACCGCACACTACAACCCTCAACCCGGAGTGGTCTCGGTTGCGATCCGTTAGGTTTTCCTAGGCCTCTTGGACGCGCACGGGATCATTCCAAACATCCCATCCTAGCCAAGCGTCAACCCCGCACGTTTGAGTCTTGAGTCACACTCTGTCCGGACTCGGTTGGTTTTTACCTAGTCAGGTGTCATACGGCTGGATACATATACCATGCCGGCCATTTTCGAGTCAAGGCTCGGAACTCAAGATCCCTTGCGCAAGCAAAGCGATGAAAGGTCATGCTAAAATCTTGACACGATCTTGATTTCGAAGCTACACCCAGCGATGTTCCGTCCGGATATACATCCATGCTCACATGACACCATGTCATCACCCCTTTGATACGTCGGCCATGACAATATGACCAGCCAACGCCCAACGTCACGGATCCCTTGCGCAAGCAAGGCAAGAGAAGGTCATGCCGAACTCTTGACACGATCTTGACTCGGTGGCGGCTCGGTTCACTATTCACATGGCTAACGCATCAAAATGAACATGACAGGCTCGGTCCTTAGGTTCGATTTTTTCTTTTAGGCCGGTGGAAACCGCTTGCACTATAGGACCCTCGCACAGGCCGTCCACCTGGGATGTCGAAATAAAGGTGCAAAACGAGGGGCTTATAGCCGCACAAATGGTCTCCATCGACCCAGGATCTAGCATAGTTGCGAAAAAGAAGAGCAATCTTTTCCAACCTACCTAGGATTCTGAGAAAACATGTTTTAAGTAAATTAAAACAACAAAAAAAATCATAAAAGAAACGGAAACCGCATGCCACGTGAGCTTTCCCCCTTTTATCCCGTTAGGACATTCCTGTGTCTAAACCTTGCCCATCACCCCCTCCAGCGAACCGAGAGTGGTTGAGAATCCCTGGAAGCCGCCTTTTCAGTATCGAGGTCACAAGGTCCGATAGCCCTTCCAGTTCAACGGTCCGCACCGTCCAATACTCCCCCATGACGGGATCAACAGATAACAGTGAGGGAAACGGAACCCCGCCACTAAGGAACCTCCAGACAATGGAGGAGGTGCTGCGAGCCTTCGAAACCATCAAGAAGCGCCAAGAGGAACAGCAAGCCTGGATCGTAGACACCCTGCGTCTTCGAGGAACAGTCGCAGTTCCCCAACCTGATGGAACCTTTGTTCTCATAGAAGACGAAGACATACCGGCTCCCCCGGTTTCTCAAAGCTATCAGCAGGTCCCGCCTCCGCCAAGCTACGAGATCCCAGCAACGCAAAGCAGCTCTCGCTCAAAGCTCCCCTCAGGCGTCAGTCAAGCAGCTCCGACATGCCCGCCTCAACACGGTCAGTTTCCCGGCTCTGCACATCAAGCTCAGTACCAACAGCACACATACGTGCCTGCTCCGTCAGATCCCAATGCGTCCCGGTATCCCCCAGGATTCAATCCTTTGCCTCTATACGAGCCTCGTAATCACAATCAAAAGTCCCCATGCTTACCAGGGACGGGCATCCCAAGCGGATATCCCGACATCTCAAGCTTGCCACCTGCTAGTCTGCCAATTGGGGCTAACAAATCATTTCCCCAGTTCCCAAACACAACCCTTAGCGGACCTGGCAATCACGCCCTCAACTTCAACACCCCAGGGTATGGGTTGGTATACACTCAACTACCTCCCCAAGACTCCCGAATGGCGATCCCATCAGCCAATCCACCCCCATCTTCAGTTTCCGTCCACACGAAAACGGTAACCCACCTCGAGCAGTGATCCTCACATGGCTTGGCTTATCGAACAAATGAAAGACATGCAAGGCAAACTAGCTAGTTCTCGGAAGGACTCCCTCCACGCCTGCTTGATCCGAACAAAGTGGTCCCTCTCCCTCCAAAGTTCGGGATGCCGGAAATGGAAAAGTTTGACGGGACGAGAATGCTCAAAACCCACATAGACACCTACGTCACGGGTATGAGAGCGAAAGGGGCAACCCCTCAACGGATGGCGAGATCACTTTCGGCATTCCCTCAAATCCACGGCACTAAGGTGGTTCCTCAATGTGAAGGCGTAAAACCGCTCCACGTGGGATCGGATCGGTGAAATCTTCCTGGAGAAGTACCGTGCCAACCTTGAATGGGAAACAAACCGCCATGACACTGCAAGCCACCGAACAAAAGGATGACGAACCGGTGGGCGAGTTCTACAAAAGATGGAGCTGGAAGCTAAGCGAGATAATGGATCCACTTTCCAAAGAAGAACAGATGGACATCTTCCATTCCTGCCTCGAAGCCATCTTTGAGGACCTTGATCGGCCACCATTTCTATCAGGATCTCCGTGCCATGGTCAACGCCGGACAAAGTTTGAAAAGACTACGAGTCTTCAAAAGGCAACGGCAACCCCCTGCCTCATCTTACCTCTATCGAACAAACACAGCAACTTCAACTCCTGCCCCGACCAAAGGAAAGGAAAGCGGCCGGAACAGTGCACTACATTCGAACGGAGCTCAAGTAAACCGCGATCAAGCGGCCCCAAAGAATAACAATCCCCCTCGCTTCCCACAGTTCCGGCATTTAGATAACTGGAAATGCCCTTGGGTCAAGTATTTGAAGCTTTGGTGAAACGAAATCTTCTCAAGCCACTCGAGAATTTCCAACCGAAGACTCTCAAACCCAACATGGATATGAGCAAGCCTTTGCGCCTTCCACAACTACCCCGGCCACACCACCGACAATTGCTTCGTGCTCAGCGGGTGGTCCGGGGGCTCATTGAGGAGGGAAAATTGGAACGCCCTCGTGGTCCCAATACCATCGGAAATCCATTCCCCGGAACGGGGGTAAACTCAATAGCCTTTGACGAAACTCCAAGCGAAGCGGACCCCCTGCAATTTCGAGACCGTCGGCATGCTTTGTCCGCTACGGACCAGGAGCGTGAAACCAGAGTCAAGAGATCTCGTGACCGGGAATTCCGACAAGAACGCCCAAGGGCAACTGTCTCCCTACGATCTTTGCCCCAGCCAAGGCATACAAATGAATGGATCGAACGTTCCCCAGAAGAGACTGAGTCAAACGGTAGCACGGGAAGCGGTTTAGCCTTCACAAACGATGACTTGCCAATATGTGAGAATCGGCACAACGAAGCCCTCCTCATCCTCATAAAAATAGAGATGTTCTTCCTCCCGAACGTCTTGATTGATAACGGCTCCGCAATCAACATCATCGCTTTAAGCACACTGAAACGACTCCGCATCGATCGTTCTCTAATAAGGCCTTCACCTCGGGTAATCCGAGCCTACGACTCCACTGCACGACCAATCGTAGGAGTCATCAATTTGAGGATCCAATTCGACGTACAACTGGAGTCGGTAGAGTTCCAAGTCGTGGAAATCAAACCAACCTTCTACGCTTTGTTGGGCGACCTTGGATACATCGGATGAAAGCGGTATCATCCACTCTTCACCAATGCGTGAAATTCATCAATGCTAATGGAGCGATCGAAGTGATCCGCGGAAGCGGTGCGATGGCAAGTGCTTGGCCGGCAAGCTATGACCCGGAAGAAGGTCCCGACATGACCGAATACTCTTCTCCGAGATAATTCTCCTACCCTGTCCCGCTACGAAGTGGATCCTTACATCCACGCTCTAAGCCGCGACGAGCTGGAAATTGAAGAACTCGTAGGTCGGGATGGCAACTACGATATATGCGGCGTGAAGAATGCTTGAGAGAGGATCGAGATGGATGCCCTAATGGAGATTGATCGAGGAGTAGACCACTTACTTCGCCGAAAACCCTCTTGCAAAGCTGGCTCATCACCGATCCCCGGTACAAGACAACCCTCTAGCCGACACTCTCGGATCTTACGGGGACGGCCATCACGGCTTAGTTCAATTCAACATTCCGGTGTCCGACACGGACGAACAGTGGCGCAACCTCCTCCAAGGCTTAATCAGGGAAGGAGATATAGCATGCCCCCTCGAATCAGACATTGTAAATGTCGTCCAAGCAAAGATCCCAGATAAAGAGGCGGATTCTATGAAAGTGATCAACATCAGCAAGAATCAACTCCGAATCAGCGAATGCTTCGCCCTCCTAGAAGTAGCCCTCAGCGACTTCTATCATCAAAAACCCCCCAAGGACTGGTGGCAACACTAATGGAGGGACATCATCAGGGGAGCAGCCAAAAACCTCCGCAATCTGGTTTGAAATCGAACCGCATGCGAGCTACTTTCCGGGACTCATGCCAAGGGAAGATTGGCCACCTGAACCAGCCCCACTCCCTCTAGAGCTACAGCCATCCGAGAGTAATGAAGCCTGGTCCAATCCCTCGTCGCCTATAGTCTAGCTTCGAGTCTTGTTGTCTGTGTATTCACATCTTTTGAGTCTTTTGACGGCTTTATGCCCGACGATTGTGAATCTTTGATCAACAATGTACAGTCTTCACGCTTTCAATAAAAGGTCCGACCTTCCTAAAAAATCATTTCATTGCATCTTTAACAAATGATGATATTAACTAATCAAAACAGTTAATAACAATTCATCTATACAAAAGGCAAACACATTAATTAAATAAATGCATCAAGCAAACATTTAAGCATGTTGTCAAACGAGAAAAACCGGGCCCAAGTGCCGAGAAGGTTTTAATCACAACGATTTGCAAGATTGCCGAAGAGCCAAAAGAGGCCTTGAAGTCCGACGCCATTTCCGGCAAAAACCGGATCTTCCAATACCTCGGGGAACGGGAAACTACCTTCATGAACAAGGAAGACCCACACACGGGAAGGGGTCAAAACCAAGAGCATCATGGCCCTAAAACGCCTTGCCTCTCACTTCGTCATCCTCGGGGATATGCTATACAAGAAACGCTACCATGGGCCACTCCTACGCTGCATCAGCCAAGAAGAAGCTAACAAGTTCATGAACGAAGTCCACAATGGGGCTTGCGGTCCCCACATGAATGCCGAGCCACGATGCAAATCATTCTCGGGATGGGCTACTGCTTGGATCTCCATGGAGCGGTGCATCCACTTTGTCCGAAGGCTGCGACAAGTGCCAACGGTTCTCCAACCTCAAATCATCTACCGCCCCACGATCTCTATTGCATGACTACACCTTGGCCCTTTGCCACTTGGGAATTGACGTCATCGGGAAAATCGCTCAGCCCGGGCGGCCAGCGGTCACGAGTTCATCTTAGTAGCCATCGACTACTTCACCAAATGGGTCGAAGCCAAGTCCTACAAGGTACTCACCTCCAAGAAGGTCGCGCATTTCCTCAAGGAAAAATCATCTGCACGATACGGCATCCCAAATGAGGTCATATCGGACAACGGCTCACACTTCGAAGGGGAATTCGACAAGGCTGGCGCTGAATTCAAGATCACACGCCACAAATCTTCTCCCTACCAGGCCACAAACAAACGGCGCCGTGGAAGCGGCAAAGCAAAACCCTCGAACGGATCATCCGAAAAATGACCACCCGAGGGACGAGATTGGCCCGAGAAGCGCACCTTGCACTTTGGGGCTACCGCACATCGGTCGGAAACGACCACGGGGAGAAACCCAATTTGCCACGACATACGGGATGGAAGCAGTCCTTCCCATCGAGCTAGAAATTCCCTCACTCAGGAGTGTTCTTTGGAAAATGACATCAACGAAGTCGAATGGCTCACGAAGCCGACACGACGAATTGGCTCGCTAGACGAGCGACGACTAAAGGCCATGGAACACGTCAGGAGCCTATCAAAGCGGGATGGCTAGAGCTTTCGACAAGAAAGTCAAATCCCAGAGACATCGGGGAGGGCGACCTTGTACTCAAAGAAAAGCCTCCCACTCGAACCAACCCAGCTGGGAAAATGGGAACCCACATGGATCGGCCCCTTCGTGGTTCAAAAGATCTTCTCCGGAGGCGCCATGAAGGCCGACGGACCTAGGCGGCAATCCCTTTATGAATCCGGTCAACGGAAGCAAACTTCGCGAGATACTTCGCACGAAGAAGAACAAGCTGTGCATCTCTTGGCACTCCATGTAGTGTCGAACTACGCGGACTGAGCCCTCTAGTCAGGAGACGTAGGCAACCTTAATTGGTCCGGTCTAAAAATACACAAAAAAAAAGTCAAAAGTTTGAATGTCAATCAAGACCTCCATCAAGCTACGCACTTTTCAAGAACACGCCCCAGCAGTCACCTTGACCAAGTCAAACGACGGCGGCAACATCAAAGGACATCCGAGGGTCACTCAGCATCAACGGCCCGGCTCATGTCTGCTTCCAAGCCAGGGGCTTGTCTTCGCCCTCACGCGCTTCGAAAAAAAAAAAGGAAAAGAGCTCGAGCAAGGGCTCACAAAAAAATATATATAAAAAAAAGAGAGCTCGAGCAAGGGCTCACAAAAAAAAAACAATAAATAAAAGAAGCTCAAGCGAAAGCTGCAAAAAAGAGGTCAAGAGCCCGACGCCAACAAGAGGCAAGGAAGCTGCGAAAAAGACCGTCAAAACGACTTGTCAAGGGATCATTCAACCTCTCAGCCAAGCACAAAGCCTCAGCAAAAGGGATTGCCGTCATGGCCCAGGCCTTGGTCCCGCAAATGCAACAGAAAAGTTCAAGAACGGACGCCGACAAAGTGCACAACAGAAGCAAAGGCAAACAAGAGATCTTGCGTCTCGACAAAGCTTTAAAAGTAAATCACAAATCACTAACGGTTACAACATTTCTTGATGAGTTCAAGCACGGTCTACTCTCAAGTTCACAACATGCTAAAAGACAGCTTAATACATTTAACTAATAATGTGTTTGCAATGCAATGAATGGATACCTAGGAGGTCATTCCGCGCCATCTGCGCTTGTCCCCTCGCCATTCTTTCCTTTCTTCCCTCGTCCCCGCGAGTCTTCTTTCGCTCCACGTGAACCAACTCTGCGTCTCTCGGTCCAGAGATCGGGGTCCTCCCGTAGAGTCAAACAATCCAGCGGCTCTCGGGGCTTCATTCGCCGTGCTTCGGCTCGGATCTCCTCCCTGCGAGTGCGTAAAGAGGACCTCTCCCTGTCGGTCGGTCAACCCTAGTCTCGTAGTCAAACAAAGTGTCTCCCGTCACATCTAAAGGGTCGGACCGGGCTTCGGCACTCCTAAGGCAATAGCTACTACGGCAAGCGGGTCCCAGAATTGCTACACGCCTTTGCTCTCCAGACCACTTGGGGCCCACTCGGCTCTGTTGCTCATACCGGGACAGTGCGGAGTCGTCAATACAACGCTCCCAGACGTCTAAGGAGTACCGCGGGAGGGAAAGCGGAATGCTTCCATACCCTCAGAAAATACAAGAAGGCACTGAAGGCGCCATACGAAGAGGAACTACCTCCGCGTGCAAGGTCATCCCGGCCAACAAAGGCTCCTGCTTCATCCCAAGCTGGCCAGGAAACAAGCGACGGAATATAGAAGGAGGACCAAGACAAACACGGAACTCTAACAACGTAGGACCCCTCTGCGAGACCCTCCTAGTCTCAATCCTCCACGGTCTGGAACCCACAAGCGGATCGATGCGTACCAAGGCGTGCCATCCATCTCTCCCGGGCGGACTGATCCATATCCAACACAAGAGGTCGCCAGGCAAATAACCACGGGCTAAACGACGTCGGAGCCTCGGGCATGGCACAAGTCTCTCTCGCAGCCACAAGGTGAAGCGAGCGGGGCTTCCCCCTCTCATAAAACGATCCCCGGTCGCCGGACGGTCGATACCATGAAGAGTCTCCCCCGGCACCAACGGGACAATATCCTCTCCGGCTGCGGTGCCACTACCACATCTAGCAAAGCCCCATCACAAATGCCAAGGGAGGCGGACCGGGGAAAGCGTCGCCCGTCACGCACAAGGCAAATGCGTCCCAAGAGACATCACTCTCATCATCGGCCATGAATCGCTCAGGCAACTCGAAATGTCGATATGACCCGAATCAAGGATCATGCCACTGCACTTCTTCCAACGAAGTACGAAGAAAGCACAGCAAGCTTCACGCTCGCGAAGCACCACCCATCAAAGGAAGCGAGGTGGCCTCCGCCTCCGGTCCTCCAATCAAAGCCGAAAATCCTCAAAAGTGGGCACCATTTCATTGTAGGAGAAACAATACACATGCCTCCTAACATCCCGAACTTCGCGGCGGCCACGCAGCAAATCCCAATCAGGAACCAACTCCTTAAAAGACCAAATCGAGCAAAGACGAAACCTTACCTCGAAAGCCCGTCTCTGATGCCTCATACGGCGCCGCATCCACGTTTTCAACTGCTCAAGGAAGTGTGCTTGCCTCTCCTGCGAAAGCCTCGGCAAAATTCTAGGGACGTACGAAGAATCCATGGCAAAAATGGAGGTTCCTAGAGGAAATGGGGAAGAAAGCTCGAAAATGGCTGCAAATGGGGAAATGAGGAAGAACCAGACACTGGAAAGCATTTACCTCCTTGCAAACAGAACCCATTTCCCCAGCAAACAGTACAACAACCACTGTCCTCAGCAGGACCTTGCTCCAAACTGCCCAAACACTGGCCAAAGCCATTCCCGGTGAACATACACTACCCACAAACGCACTCTCAGCTCACGTGGCATGCACAAAAAAAAATACTAGCAACAATTTCTAGGACAATTCCCAGGAATCCCAAAAAATGACATTACATCTTAAAATAAAATGCCGTTTGCCGTGCAAATATGAGTGTTTTATTACAGAAATACCAAATGTCTGTTGCTAAACAAAAAAGAGAAGATATGGAAAGAGGGAAAGCAAATGGACCCTAATCCGACTCTTCAGCATCATCATCATCCTCGCCGAGGTCCTCCAGAGAGAAGTCGGGCATCCCTGTGAACTCGCCGCCACATCCCTCGTCGTAATGCAGGAGCCCCAGAAGCTGCCACTCAAAGTAATGCGAAGGATCAAATCCGCGAAAGGATCAAAGAAAGAAGGCTCGACGGACCCTCGCCTGTGCATCTGAGGAGGAAGAAGGCGATAAAGGCTGCTGCCTCGGAGCTCCGAAGACGTCGTCCGGCATCCGTGCTATGCCGCCTCGAAGGTCCCTCTGCTGCGGCTCGGCTCGGCTCTAGGCGGAGGAACGTCTACTGAGAATGCCTCGAAGGCATAGGCTCGTACGCCGGCACGCGTCGCGAACCGGCAAGAAATCTTCGAAGCCATCTTAACCTTCGCAAACGACCTCATCGCTAACATAACGGCGAGTCGGCATATCATAGGCTCTCCCCCGGGACTGCACCAACAAGCGGCCAAGGAAACGCTCGGCCAATACGGACTATACTCAACAACAAAAAGAGAAAAATACAGAAAAGATGCCAAGATGGAAAAGAGTCGGCATACTCGCGATCTATCGGGATCCGCTCTGTATGCGGCGGGGCTGCTCGGGACGAATACGAGACACGCCCTCCTCCTTGATCCGTCCCCGCGGACATATGTGCAATCCCGACCAGGCCCGTCGGTGTAAGGCCGGTCCTCGCCCCGCCAGCGGCAATTCAACCGCCGGCCGTCGGTGTAAGGACCGGTCCTCGCCCGCCAGCGGCAATTCAACCACGTGATCGGTGTAAGACCGGTCCTCGCCCACTTCAACGGCAATTGACCACCGGCCGTCGGTGTAAGACCGGTCCTCGCCCGCTTCAACGGCAATTCCAACCACGGCCGTCGGTGTAAGACCGGTCCTCGCCCGCTCCAGCGGCTATTCAACCACCGGCCGGTCGGTGTAAGACCGGTCCTCGCCCACTTCAACGGCAATTCAACCACCGGCCGTCGGTGTAAGACCGGTCTCGCCCACTTCAACGGCAATTCAACCACCGGCCATCGAGTGTAAAGACCAGGTCCTCGCCCACTCCAGCGGCAATTCAACCACCGACCGTCGGCGTAAGACCGGTCCCTGCGCCCGCTCAGCGGCAATTCAATCCCCGGCGGTCGGTGTAAGGCCGGTCCTCGCCCGCTCCAGCGGCAATTCAACCACCGGCCGTCAACGTAAGACCGGTCTCGCCCACTCAACGGCAATTCAATCCCGGCCGTCGGCACAGACCGGTCTCGCCCGCTCAGCGGCAATTCAAGAAAAGGAGCCCGACACCTCCCCGGTACGAATATCGAGGCACGAGACGCCTCCAAACGCCCGACGGCAATTCCCGAGAAGAGCCAACACCTCCCGGCCACGAATATCAAGGCCAAGACGCCTCCAAAGCGCTCAACGACAACTCGAACCACTGGCCCTCAAAAGAGGTCCGAAGTCATCTTCCCAGCAGAAAGGGCCCCTACAAGGTCATGCATCCCCGGAATTCAACCGCGGCGGTCGGTGTAAGCCCGAACCTAGCCCACTTCAACGAAGCCTTGCAAGCACCGCCATCAAAGTATGCCCGAGCTCCTCCCCAAACAAGTCGAAAGGAAGTCGTACAAGGCCATATCCCCGACACCGGCCATCATCATCCTTGCCCACTCAGCCGGCAAAACAAAGCGCGAAAGACGACACCTCCGTCAAATCGATGGCACGAAACGCCTCCAAAACGCCCAAGTGGTGAAACAATCACCGGCCCGGCATCCTTGCCCACTCAGCGGCAAAACAAGCACAGCAACACCTCCGTGCAAGTCACCTCCCACGTACTGAGTCCCAGGCACGAAGCGCCTCCAAAATGCGAAATGGTGGAAGCAATCAAAGCCCGTCGTCATCCTTGCCCTTCAACGGCCTTGGCAGCGACCGTAAGTCGTGCTAGTCCCTACTTCTACAATCAACATAAAAGGCATCTACGCCTCATCCGCCTCTCGCCGATCAAAGCACAGGCGGCCATACCTCCTTTGCGCATTAGAAGACGATTCAAAGTCCTCGCGTAACATCGGCGCCGCCGGAAGACGATTGAAGTCCTCCCGGCGTGGCACCAAGCCGCCGCGAGAAGACGATTCAAAGTCCTCAGCGTGGCACCAGCTGCGGCTAGAAGACGATTCAAAGTCCTCGCGCATAACATCAAGCTGCGGCTAGAAGACGATTCAAAGTCCTCGCGCATAACATCAGCTGCCGCCGCGGAAGACGATTCAAAGTCCTCCGGCGTAGCACCAACCACGCCAGGAAGACGATTGAAAGTCTTCCCGCGTGGCACCAACCGCCGCCGAAGACGATTCAAAGTCCTCCCACGTGGCACCAACCGCCGCGAAGACGATTCAAAGTCCTCCCGCGTGGCACCAGCTGCGGCTAGAAGACGATTCAAAGTCCTCGCGCATCACAGCCGCCCAGAGAAGACGATTCAAAGTCCTCCGCGTGGCACGCCAGCGCGCGGAAGACGATTCAAAGTCCTCCGCGTGGCACCACCTCGGCAGAAGATGATTCAAAGTCTTCAAACATGGCGCAACCCGAAATCGAAGGCGATTCAAGTCCTCGCGGCTATCTCGACCGGAAGGCCTTAAACCACCCGATTAGGAAAATCGTAAAATTTCCATCCCGAGGCTTGATTCCGCCGAGGATACGTAGGAATCCTATCACGGGGTCCGGCCATCGACCTATGCGGTCACCCGGGACACCACCACGTCCTTACCATTGACCTCGACGGTCACCACACACTTGAGGGCACCACCGCGCCCGCATTCACAAAACACTCGCCTACGCTCTGAACTACGGACCGAGGCTTGATTCCCGCCGGGGATACGTAGGAATCCTATCACGAGGGTCCGGCCCTGCGGCCTATGCGGTCACACGATAGGACACCACCACGTCCTCACACCCTCCCGGTCACATTATCTCCCGGCCACGCGATCAGATTAGGACCACTTATCTTATCGGCGACCCCACTTCTTTCATAAGTGACGTCGTCGAGGGGCTTGTAAGTACCCCAATCTGGATCACACCCCTTTCAAACACGCCACAGGAAACACCGCGAGACTCATCAACAGGTCTCGACGACCTCTCACTCAAAACCCTCTCTAAACCCCAACCAGGCCAAGGGAGGAGCCTTTGCAGGATAAAAGGGACAAAAGGACCTTTCGGGAATTTTCGGGGAAATTGGAAAAGCAATAATGGTCCGTACGGACCTCTTTGCTTTAATAATTACTTGAATCTTCTTAAAGTCCACAATATTCCCTCAAATCCAGGGAAAAGGATTACCCTCATGCTTAGTTGGTCCGTACGGACCTCTTTGCATGCAAGATGGTCCGTACGGACCTTATTGCACAGGGGACATCATAATTCCAGAATATTCACCATCATCACATATTCCCTCAAATCGAGGAAAACCAAAATTCTGGATAACCGGGGAGGTCGTACGGACCTCTTTGCAATTTTTTCCTAATATAAATAGAGGGCTCCCCCTCCCATTTTCAGACACACCTCCCTCTTCTCTCTTCCTCCCTTAGCCTTCTGGCTCCCCTCTAAGTCCTCTCGAGGCATTCCCGGCCCCTTTCGGATCCTTAGAGGCCTTAGAGCCCCCTCGTGGTGCTCACGAAGCCTCCCAGCGCTCCCGAGATGCTCCGCGCTGCCCGAGGCACTCTCGAGGTACTCTGAGGCCCCTCGTGGTACTCAGAGGCCTTGCACAGTCTTTCCACGGTGTCCGGCTCTTTCCCAGTCAAACCGGCGATCCCAAACCACGCCGAAACTGCTGCAGTGACTACGCCACCTCAACGCATGCCAGAACCTCTGCCCGAGTGATCCCGACGATCCCCACGCACGCCGAACCTCTGCCCGAGCAGCACTGCAGCCTCACTCACGCCGAAACTCTGTCCACGAGACAGCCGGCATCTCCCGAAGCAATCCCGATCGATGCGGAACAGCTACTCCGACCTCAAACACTATTCCCCGGCGGAAGACAGACGCGAACCAACATTGGTAAGGCTTCCTTCCTACACTATTTCAATACATTTCCATACATAGCATACAATGTAGACATCCGATACAGCATGCATTTTTAAAAGCACACACACACACACACAACATTTAAAGGATATTAGGGGTATCCGAAAGACTCGTTTTACGAGGCGACTCGGGTGAGCTCTAATATTCTAATATTCTCTTCCCGAGGAGTCATCTGACCTCCGAACTCAAAATCTCATCACACAAAAATAGTTTAAAATTATCTTTAAACTGATGCCCTTTTTCAATGTTTTGGGCTTAATAAAAACGGCGTGGCGACTCTACAAAATGCGAAAGCAAAACGGCGAGAACGAACCGCCGCCAACGCGAAAGACTGCCAGATGCCGGGGCTGCGAGGCCTTTCACGGATCCGGGCTATTTCAGTACTGCAACTTCCCCATAAAGCTCCTGACTTCTGTCTGGGTTCGAGGTGGCCTCATGACCATAATGGCTTTGATCTTTCGGGGGTCAACTTCGATACCTCGCTCCGTGACCATATACCCAAGCATTTTTTCCCTTGTCACTCCGAAGGTGCATTTAGCAGGGTTTAGTCTCATGGAATGTTGTCTCAGCCTCTCAAAGAACTTTCGCAGGTCAACAAAGTGCTATCCGTCCTCACCTTTGGAGTGGATTATCATGTCGTCTACGTAGACCTCAATCTCCTTGTGGATCATGTCATGGAAAAGCGCAGTCGCTGCCCTTTGATAAGTAGCCCCGGCGTTCTTGAGCCCAAATGGCATTACTGTATAGCAGTAAGTTCCCAGCGGTGTGGTGAAGGCATCTTTTCTTGGTCTTCTTCGGCCATCTTGATGCGGTTATAGCACTGCAAAGCCATCAACGAAGGATTTGACTTCGTAGTTAGCGATGGAGTCCACCGGGATGTCTATGTTTGGCAAGGGGTAATCATCTTTGGGGCGCCTTGTTCGGATCCCGGAAATCTACACGACGGCGCACCTTCCTATTGGCCTTGGTGACGGTCACAATATTGGATAACCATGTCGGATATTCGATGACTCGATGAATCCTACCCGCAGTAGCTTCTCAATTTCTTCTTTGACTGTAGAGACCACTCTGGCTTGATTTTCCTCAATTTACGCTTTGCGGCTTAGCATGCGGTGTTAGAGGGATTACATTGCTCTACTATTGAAGCTGTCTAGCCCCGGCATATCCTTGTACGACCACGCAAAGACGTCCATGTATTCTCTGAGCGGATTAACCGGTCTGTCCCGTTCATACCCCCTGGAAGAAGTTTCCAATCTCGTGTCTCTTTAGGTTCCTCGACAGCGGTACCCAAGTTCACACTTGTCAAAACCTCCTCGCGGCTTGGGCCCGGTTTTCCTCTTTTTGTAACACCTTAAAGATTTCTTTAATGTATTGTTCATTTAGTATGTTTGCATCTTGTTCAAATGATTCATTATTAATTGTTGTTAAGTTTTGAGTTAATTTATCATTTGTTAAGTTGGCAATAAGGGGATAATCAGAAAGATCTGTCATTTCATTCAAAACAAAGGGAAAGATGACATCGATTAGATATTGATAATCCTCAGGCGTGAGGCCTTCGGATGACTCGGAAGGGAGCGTAATTCAAAGATTCTGACTCGGCCCGACTCTCGGAACCTCTTGACTCTGGACCCTACACTACTTATTTACTCGAGGGTGTTTGACAAGGGTTGGACCGGGATCTCACTCATTCCTGCTGTTGCCACAGGGAGTAGCGGTCTTGTCGGCGCTCTCATTTGGTTGTGCATTACGTGGATCATCACTTGTCTTTGTTGTCACCATTCCCATGAGGGATGTCCGACGATCTGTTGCAATCTCCTTTCCGAATCTGTATCCATCGTACCTTCGGGGTAGTGGGACCGGTTGTACTTTCGGCATCGAGAGGCAACTTTCTTCATCCCAAAGTCTTACGGCTTGTTCACTCTTCTTTCCACCTTTTCCCAAACAGGGGTTGGGACTGATCTTCGGGAGTAGTAAGAGCCATTACAAACACATTATGCTCATCATGGGTGATGAAGGGTTACGGAGAGACTTTCATTAACATAGTTTGTTTTACTTCAAACTCGCAGTCTTCATAAGTGAGCCTTTCTTACGTAATCTTGACCATGGTCACTGGTTCGATATCATAAAAGAGAGGTCTAGCTCTGACAACATTAACGAAATCAGTTCCGACTATGGGCCCAAACTGTCCTTCCATGGCGGCGGCATTAATCAAATCTTTCCACTTTCCTTGTAATTCAGCATAAGGAACATTGAATTTCAGGATGCCTATGATCTCCAGGATTTCCAAAATCGGCGCATTTGTTTCCCAAACTCGATCATGTTGACTGATTGTTAGCGGGAAGAGAGGTTCTTGACCACATTGGGACCTAGGCGGCTCCGGCTTGCCTTCTTCAATCAGGCGAGAGATCAGGAACTTCAGATAGGTGCAATCATTGGTGTTATGCCCATAATATTTGTGAAAATGGCAATGCTTGGTTTCGTCCATCCTGACACTGGGGTTCTTGGGTTTCCAATTTTCCAAAGGTCTGATGAGTCCTTCGGCTACCTAACCGTCAAAGACCTTCTCTAGTGGCATTCCGAAATCTTCTGCGGTATAGAAGTGAGGCCTTGGCTTTGCAGCGACTTGGCTTGAATTTTGCCCGAACCTCTCATTCTGAATATAATTGACAGCGCCAACCGTTTCTTTTCCTTTCATAGTGACAGCTGTGGCATTTGAAACTGGTGCTTTGTAGCGGTGGGAATTGGCTGCTCCTGTGGCTGGGGCCAGGTTGAAGGCATTTTCAAACTTGGTACCGGCATTTACCATTGCCCGAAGGTCAGGATAGTAGTAATTGCCAATTTGGACCCTTAGTTGAGGCTTCAAGCAAGATTGGAAGATCTCCATCTGTTCCTCTTCATTCAGCGGGGTCATCATTTCACTAAGCTTCCAATTCCATCTCCTGTAGAATTCACTCACTGGCTCATCTGGGCTCGCATCCTTTTTCTTTTCCGAACCTTCACACAGGCTACAGACACATTTTGAAGTGATACCATCCCCTATTCCAGGTCCGTGGTTTTCTACTTCATCTTGCTCTCCAAATTTCACTTTGGTTGACTCCAAGTTCATTCCTTCTCCTGACCTGTCATCATCCATTTGTAAATCCATCCATTCCTGTTCTCATTTCCGACTGATTCTTCACTACCACTGTCTGGGAGATAGGCAAATTCAAAGGCATTGACAAAATTAGAAAGGTCAGGCTGGTATTGAGATTTTACGGCAGGGAGATTTGGCTCAGGATGAGAGGAGGGAAAGGGTCCCACGGGGTAATGCAGAGGCTGCATGACTGGGATAGCTGTGGCGAAGCTAGGTTTCATCTGAGGAGGAGAGGGTGTCGGGACCACGATGGCTTGGGATACTGGAAAAGGCGAAAAGGGATAGTCTTTGGCAAAGGATTATATGTGATGGAGGAGGGCATTGGTTATAGGCTAGCTCTTCTTCCCTAGTCATGCGGTTACCCAAACCAAGATCTTGTTCTCTGTCGAATCGGACATTCTCGACTCTCGAACCGAGGATTCGGCAAACCGTCCGAGAATTCTGCGCTAACAAGTCGCTGACCCGGTGTTCTCACCCACTTCCTTCTCGCTGCGGGAAAGGGATAGGAGAGGTTTAGACTCGGGGTAGGTGTTTAGGCTGAAGGCTCAAGCAATATGCAAATTAAGAATCTTTCAGTTTACTTAAAACAGTGTCTTTTATTAATTTCTATTTGGTTGGAAAAGGGGATTTGCCATTCTTTTTCACAACTACTCTAGATCCTGGATCAGTGGGTTCCGTCACTACATCTATAAGCCCCTCGTATTCCACCTGTATTTCGACCTCCCAGGGGGGACAGCCCCGGGCGAGGGTCCTATAGGGCACGCGGATCCCACCGACCGAGAGAGAAGAACGCTCCTAACGGGTCTAGCGGGTCATAGGAACTTTTAACGCACGAGCGATGCGAATTATAGTCAAGGCAATACCGGGAAAGTCTCGTCTTTCAGCCTTGATTGAATTTCGGCAGAATTTCGCTTGCGCGATTGACGTTTTGACTTTTCGGTAATGTCCGAGAAGATAACAGGTATATAGTGATTCATTGTTACTTGTCAATCATTTTAACGGATCATATGCAGCAAAAAAATGCCAAGATGAAAGCTTATTTGGGCATTGTGAAAATTCTGGCAAGCAAATTCCAAATCTTCTCCTTTGAACAAATACCCCGAGAGGAGAATTCTCAAGCAGATGCATTGCCCAATCTTGGATCATCTTTCAAAAGCTTATCTCAGACCAATATACCAATCATACATGTTGACATCCCTGCAGTGGAAAGGTTAGAACTTTTCTGCACAGATGACGACATCCCAGATAATCAGATAGAGACATCTTGGATGACGCCAATAATTAAATATCTTCAAGATGGCACCATCCCTAATGAGGAAAAGAATGCAAGAGCATTCAGGGTAAGGATTTCAAGATTCATATTAATAGATAATGTGCTGTTTAAGAAATCATTTGCAGGTCCATACTTGAGATGTCTCGAAGCTGACAAAGCCATGGAAGTGCTAAGAGAGTTGCATGAAGGACCATGTGGTAACCATTCTGGAGGCAGAAGCCTATATACGAAAGCTCTACGAATGGGTTACTACTGGCCAACAATGCGTCAAGATGCTGCCATCTTTGCCAAGAAATGTGATTCCTGCCAGAGGCATAGCGACATCTTGCACCAGCCCGCAGAATTCCTTCATCCATTCCTCTCCCCTTGGCCATTTATGAGGTAGGAAATGGATATAGTGGGAAAATTTCCTAAAGCTCCCGGAGGAAAAGTATTTTTGCTAGCAATGACTGATTACTTCTCTAAGTGGGTTGAAGCTGAATCTTACGTGCAAGTTCGTGATAAAGAAGTCATATCCTTCATTAAGAAAAATATATTTAGCAGATTTGGCATCCCCTCTGAAATAATATGTGACAACAGCTCCCAGTTCATCAGCAAGAAGACGCAGGATTTTCTCATTAGGTGGTGAGTTAAGATGGTGACATCCTCACCAGTGCATCCTCAAGCTAATGGCCAGGCAGAATCAAGTAACAAAATAATCATCAATAACCTAAAGATGAGGCTAGATCAAAAAAAAGGAAGATGGGCGGAAGAGCTTCCATTTGTCCTTTGGGCAGATAGAACCACACCAAAGAATGCGACAAGCCAGACCCCTTACTCCTTAGTATTTGGAGCAGAAGCAGTCATTCCGGCCGAAGTCGTCGTCTCTACTGCCAGATTCAAGATGTTGACACCGGAGAAGAATGATGTCAACCTGGGTTATGATCTAGATACCATTGACGAGCTAAGGAATTTAGCCAAGATCAGAATAGCAACGTATCAACAAAAGATTGCTAGATCCTACAACAAAAATGTTAGATTACGGAAGTTCCAAGTCGGTGATCGAGTCCTACGAAAGGTGTTCCAGAATACAAGAGAGCCCAATGCTGGAAAGATGGCCCCCAAATGGGAAGGGCCATACTTAGTTGATGCCGAAGCAGGTAAAGGCTCATATTGGCTGTCAACTCTGGAGGGGACAAGAATTCCCCGAAGCTGGAATGCCATTCACCTCAAATCCTACTTTATGTAAGTTTCCATAATTACGTTACAATGCAAATAAAACCAAGGTACGATCTTTACCGTTCTATTTTCAATAAAAGTACTTGTTTCCGTTTTGTTTATTTTTTGAATGATTACTGACTTAAGCATCGGAGGGGCATTAGCTAAGCTAACGCCCACTCCTAACATGTTTCTGTTTTGCAAGGAAACAAGAAGCATTTGGATAAACTCCATGACAAATTGAGATGTTAACATCCTTTCAAGAAGTTAACATCTTAAAATCAGGTACGACCCTTTCTTACTTTCTATTTAAAAGAAATATTTTTATGAAGTTCTAGCACTTTTTTACTTCCTTTTATCAAATAATCATTTACCGACGGAAAATAATTTCAATTTACCGGGAATTTTTTTTAAAAAAATTTCGTTTTGTCCGTCGGTAATTGATGAAATTCCTTCGGTAATACCGACGGAATATGTCCGTCGGTAATACCGACGGACCCCGTCCGTCGGTAAAAAAGAATTATATATATACGCGAAAATTCCCCATTTTTAATTACGCTTCATTTTAATTACGCTCCTTCCTCAGTGCGAACCCTAACGCCAACGCCGTCGCCGCCTCGCCTCGCCGTCGCCGGTAAGCCCTCTTTCCTCTCTCTCAATCGCTTTCTCTCTCTCTCACTCGATTTCTCTCTCTCACTTTCTCTCTCTCATCAGTAATTCGCCAAGAACACGCCGTCGCCGCCGTCTCTTTCCATTCGCCGTTTGCCGTCGTGTGAATGTGTGCCCAAAATTTGTGTGTTGGATTCACGCGAGTTTGAAGACATCCGGTCTAATTTGAAAAACGGAGTCGCCACGCCATTTTGATTTCCTCAAAACTTTGAAAAAAAGGATTTATGGGTTCGGAGGTTAAGTTACCCCTTGGGAAGAACGGATCGTCGTTCACCCAAGGTGCCTTACCGTAGCAAGTCTCCATAGATTCCGTTTATTTTGCTTTCTTGCGTGCTTTCTTGTGTGCATGTGTTTGAATGAAAGGGGAGGGAATGTCCCAATTTGTCTTCCGGACGTACAAACCATTTATTGGTTGTCGCTCGGGATTTCTTGGATTTTATGTATTCGGGATTTTGATCCCGTCCTCATCTTGGACTTGTGATCATCGCATTTTTAACCTCGGGACTTGCGTGATCGAGAGAAGGACTCTCTTTTATAGCCCAAAAATGAGGTTCATTAGGAAGGAATGTCCTTAGCCCATCAATCCTATACCTTAAGACGATCGAGCTTATATGAATGCTTCATGCTCGTCTTAAGTGATAATCGGAGATATAGGGTTCAAGGTTATCCCTTTCTAAAGAGATTATGGAACCTTTAATGGAAGAAACGATGCAAAGATATGATCTTTACACCGGTCCGTTCCAAGGTTGCTAATGGGGACATGGGGGAATGTATGTAAAAATGACATTTTTAGTGAAAAGATGACATTTTGGGTTGCAAAGGATGCATTTTGATTTAAAGAAGTGATCTTTATTGCAAAGGATGCATTTTGAATGTAAAGACATGATTTTTATGCAAAGGATGCATTTTTTATGAAGAAATTAGCATTTAATATGCAAAGGATGCATAAAGATTGCATTTTGAAAAGCAAAGGATGCATTTTTATGATGAAGGAATGACCTTTAATGCAAAGGATGCTTGAAAATGGATTTTATGTGCAAAGGATGCATTTTTGATATAAAGATTGCATTTTTATGAGCAAATGATGCATAAAGATGACATTTTTATGTAAAAAGGGGATTTTTAGGTGCAAAGGATGCACCTTTGAGTTAAAGATTATATTTTTAATGACAAATGATGCCTAATTCATGCAAAGGATGTAAAGGGGAAAAGGGGGTATGATAAAGATATGATCTTTAATACTAACTACCAAGTCCCAAGCAAAGATAATAACAATATATGAAAGCAATGAACAATCTAATTCACATAGAGCAATTAAAATGCAAGGTTAGGGAGTGAGAGGTTACCAATGGTGGCCTCTTCTTCTTTGGGTGGTGTTAGATGGAAGGACCAATCTTGGGATCTTCAAGGAGGAGGGAGGTGGCTTCTTGGCTTGCTTCTTGACCCTTGGGATTCCCAAAGTATTTAGGAGTATTTTTGAGTCTGAATATGGAGTGTGGTGTGTGTTTTTCGTATGTAAAATGGGTAGAGGAGGGCTCTATTTATAGGCAGTCTGGATAAGACCAATGAAGCCGTGAGGCCAGAGACCCTTGGCTAATGCAGCCGTGCGGCATTATCCCTTGTGACTCAGCATGTTTCTAGAATCATGCAAGGTGGCCATTCTAGAACTTTTCCCAAATTAAGAAAAACGTGTTTCTTAATTGGGAAGCATTCCCTTCAGCTCTTGTATGATTTGGAACAGTTCCGGAATTGTTCCGGAACTCCAGAAAAGTTCGGGGAATTACCGGGAAATTTATCGGAATTGCCGGAGAAATCAACCAGAAGGCATGAGCCAGATTTGGGTACTTACACGTCGCCGGTACGTTCTCTCTCTCGCTCGCTTTCTCTCTCTCAATTGTTGTCTCTCTCTCACTCGATTTCTCTCTCTCACTCACTTTCTCTCTCTCTCTCTCTCTCTCTCTCTCTCATTAGTCATAGCGTAGTCCCGTTCAGAAGTCGCCGTTCCTCGCCCTCGCTCGCCGTTCATCGCCGTCACTCTCAGGCTTTGATTTTGTTTTGATTTCCGAAATTTAGCAAAATATTTGTTTATTTCGACATTTTGATTCGGAGTGAATGTTACTGCATGTTCATTGAATCTGAGAGATGAGAAATGTGTTTGTTTAAATTTAGGTGTTTGTTTAAATTTGTTTAGGTTTTGATTTGGTTTTGATTTCCGAAATTTAGCAAAATATTTGTTTTATAAAAGACATTATCAAATTCGTCCTCTGAATTTCTCAGTTTCAGGTTGTTACTGTAACTATTACTATTTCTTGTTTTATATGTGTATCGTATATGATTCAATATAATTATTTGATTGCCTAAAAAATGTGTGTTTATTTGTGAAATAATATGTTTGATTAGAGATAAATGTTTGTAAATGCATTGTGGAGCTGAATGCAATTTTGATGTGTTTAGACTGCTTTACTAATTAATGTCTAAAGTTAAAATATAAATAAGATGAGAGCCTTTTTCACCCACAGCTATCAAAATCCGTCTATCTTTGATCAAGAAAGATAGAGCAAACAAGTTCTCTCTTGTTTGAGCAAAGGATTTTACGTTTAATAAGAGTTTTACGGTTTCCTTTGTCCTCTTTCTCTCTAAGGATCTCAAACATCACTTGAGATCTTTAGAGAGGAGGACGATGAAGCTGAAAAAATCTTATTAAACAGAAAATCCTTTGCTCAAACGGTAATGAACTTGTTTGCTCTGTCTTTCTTGGTCTAAGATGAGATAGGGTTTTGATAGTTGTGGATGAGAACGACTCTTATCTTGTTTATAAATGTTAATTTAATTCATCATTGTAAAATTATATATTTTACAATAAAGAATTAATATTTAAAATTATTCACAATATTAATAATTTAAAAAATATGATAGATGTGTGTGTTAATTCATTATTGTAAAATTATGCATTTTACGGTAATGAATAAAAATTAATGTTACGACGTGACGTTGTGACGGTTGAAACACAAAAGCTTAGAAACCCGTTTAAGAATCTTTAACTTATCATGTTGAGGTCAACATGTAGATATCGATTTTTAAATTGTCCGTGTGGACAGTCTTGAAATGCACGATTATATGTTTTGTAAATATCATCATTGTCTATTAAAATTGCTTGAATAGTCGATAGTTGAGATATTTCGGTTGCATTAATCCTATTGTTCTCTGAGTGTATACTAGACATATATGGTTGATTACTCTGTCGATTCTAATCGATAGTGTTTGATTGACCTAGTCTACGTCGTGCACATGGAGACCATGGGGTTATGCTGCCGAAATTTCTTGATTTTCGATAATAAATCAAGTAGACAAGGTGATATTTGCAATTCATACGTGTATTTCGGGATGGGATAGAAGCCAACCCAATTCTAAATCTAATGGACATGAATTGTCCTTTCATCATAGGGAATGATATACTTTACAACAAAGAATTAAATATTAATATTTAAAATTATTCAAAATTATTCAAAATATTATGATAGATGTGTGTGTTAATTTATTATTGTAAAATTATGCATTTTACGGTAATGAATAAAAATTAATGTTATGACGTGACGTTGTGACGGTTGAAACACAAAAGCTTAGAAACCCGTTTAAGAATCTTTAACTTATCATGTTGAGGTCAACATGTAGTCATCGATTCTTAACTTGTCCGTGTGGACAGGCTTGAAATGCACGATTATATGATTTTGTAAATATCATCATTGTCTATTAAAATTGCTTGAATAGTCGATAGTTGAGATATTTCGGTTGCATTAATCCTATTGTTCTCTGAGTGTATACTAGACATATATGGTTGATTACACCTTTGTCGATTCTAATCGATAGTGTTTGATTGACCTAGTCTACGTCGTGCGCTTGGAGACCGTGGGGTTATCTTTGCCGAAATTTCTTGATTTTCGATTATAAAGCAAGTAGACAAGGTGATATTTGCAATTCATACGTGTATTTCGGGATGGGATAGAAGCCAACCCAATTCTAAACCTAATGGACATGAATTGTCCTTTCATCATAGGGAATGATATACTTTACAACAAAGAATTAAATATTAATATTTAAAATTATTCAAAATATTAATAATTAAAAAAATGTGATAGATGTGTGCGATAGAAGCCAACCCCAATTCTAAACCTAAAGAAACATGTCTTGTTGCTTTTAAGTTTGTAATCCAAATTTAGGGAATTGTAATGCGTTATTACATCTAAACTGTTAATACATTATGAAATGCAGGAGTTAATTATGTCTGGAGAAGATCGTAGTTGGATGGATAATCGTAGTAATCACGGTAGAAGGGGTGTCAGACCTCAATTCTTAGAAGGTTTAGAACATTTCGTGGAGTTTGCTAGAGCGCATCCCCAGTGCATGCGTGGTGATAAGATTAGGTGTCCTTGTAAAAAGTGTAAGAATAAAAAATATCTGAGTGTTGGATAGGTAAATAAACATGTTTTAGAGGCAGGGTTTGTTGATGGTTACAAGGTATGGGTAGCGCACGGGGAGCGTTATGTGGTTGAAATAAGTGTTCACAATCATCCTACTGTATCAAGTGGTCCGCCAAGGGAACCTGAACATTTGATTGATGAAGAGGAGCCGGCTGTCGGTTTGGATGATATGGTTGAAATGCGGGTGGCCCGAGTTTGATTGGAACCCTAATCCAACAGAGGCACCAAATCTGTTGCAAAGAAGTTTATGGATTTAATGGACTCTGCAAATGAGAAAATTCATCCTGGTGTAAAGGCTACGGTGTTAGAGCAAGTGGCGAGCTTCTAACTATCAAGGCGATACAAATATGAGCCGACATACTTACGATCGTATAATGTCATGGGGACAACGGATGCTACCCGAAGAAAATAATATGGTTCACAATTTTTATGAGATGAAAAAGTTGGTGGGGCGAGATCGGTCTTGGGTATGTTAAAATTGATGCTTGCAAGAATCAGTGCATGCTTTTTTATAAAGAAAATGAGGGCCTCGATTCAGGTTCAATATGTGGACTTAGTAGGTATAAGCCACAACGCCGTGGTAGTGCCAAGCACAAGAAAAATGTGCCTCGGGCGCGATTCACGTTATATGCCGCTAATTCCCGAGAGTTGCAACGAATTTACACATTGAAAGAAAGCTCGAAGCCATGCGTTGGCACAAGAGTGTCCTCGTGAAGAGGGTGTGATGACTCATCCTTCGATGGTGAAGCATGGAAACATTTTGATGCCACTTACCCGATTTTGCCGCGGATCCTAGAAACATAAAGTGGGGATATGTACGAGATGAATTTTCTCCATTTGGACCGGGGGCAAAATCTTATTCATGTTGGCTCGTTATAGTGCGGTGTATAATCTTTCCCTGTGGTTATGTATGGCCTGATCCTTATATGTATTTGAGTTTGTTCATTCCGGGCCTTCGAATCCGGGAAAAAACATTGATGTGTATCTTCAACCTACGATGGATGAACTCAAGCAGTGTGGAATGATGGTGTCCGAGACATGGGATGCTTTCAAGTTGCAAAATTTTAACATGAGGGCTGCGATGATGTGGACAATTAATGACTTTCACAGCTTATGGTATGATGTTGGGATGGAGCACACATGTGAGATTGGCTGTCCGTATTGTATGGAAAGTACGGATGCATTTACACTTGACATTACAAGAAGCAGTGTTGGTTTGATTGCCACGAGACGGTTTCTTCCTAGTGACCATCCATTTCGTAAACGGAGGAATGCTTTCACCAAAAATAGAGTTGAGCATCGGGGCCCCCTCCTCGTCGAGTGGCGAGGATATTTTTGAGCAGGTGTACGAGGTGTACGATGTCGGGTGGGGAAAGATGTTTTCAAAGGATAGACCGGACGGATTTGGTAAAGACCATAAGCTGGATTAAAAAGAGTATATTTTGGGAGTTACCTTATTGGAAGACGAACTTGATAAGACATAACCTTGATGTCATGCATATTGAAAAAAATGTGTTTGACAATATTTTCAATACGGTGATGGGTTTTAAGGCCTCAACGAAGGACACGGACAAGGGTCGGCTAGACCTTGAAGCGATTTGCAATCGTAAAGATCTCAACATTACTAAAGTTAATGGAAAAGATTTCAAACCAGTTTGCTCCCTTTGTTACGTCGGGAGAGGATAAGCAACGTGTTCTGCGGTGGTTGAAAGATTTGAAACTTCGTGATGGGTATACATCTAATATTGGCAACTTGTGTGAATGTGGAAGAAGGGACGGTATATGGGTTGAAAAGTCATGATTGTCACGTATTATTGGATAGGTTGCTACCCATTGCATTTAGAGACATTCTCCCTAATGAAATATGGGTTGCCCTAACGAATTGAGTGAATTCTTCAGAGCATTGACTTCCAGCACTCTTCGTGTTGAGGATATGAAAAGACTCGAAGAGAGCATTGTGGTGACAATATGCAAGCTTGAAAAGATATTTCCGCCATCTTTCTTTGATAAGCATTTACCAATTCACCTAGCTTATGAAGCTAGAGTTGGAGGACCTGTTCAGTATAGATGGATGTATCCATTTGAACGATTTTTGGGGAGTTTGAAAAAGAAAATGAGCAATAGAGCAAAAGTTGAGGCATCTATGTCTGAATCAGTGATTGTCGATGAAATTATGTCGTTTGTTTCAACATATTTTCACCCAGACATTGAGACAAGGTTCAATAAAGTGGGACGCAATTATGATGGGGGAGTCACTTGATCTGATGGAAAAATTTCAGTTTTTCTTCTCTGGTCGATTCCTTGGCAATAGAAAGTTCACGCGCATGCTAAGCGAAAAAGAATTAGAAGCGGCTAAACTCTATATTCTCCTTAAGCTTGTCTTTGAGGTCGAGGACTACTTGAAGTAAGCATTCTTCATTTGTTATTAAGTAATGTTAATCCTAATAACTTTAATACGAACTAAGCAACTTTATGTTCTCTTTGAATGCAGTATGTTCGAAGAACGAGTGGAGACATTGCGCCTGAATTGATTTCAATAAGGACAGACAACGAATTTTCCTCCTGGTTTAATAATTATGTAAATGCCAATTCATTAATTCAATGTTTTTAATAGAATTTGAAGTATGAGTTTTTTACTATCTATGTGTTTTTATTTAGATTTTGAACAACCGTGGAGATGCAAAAGCTGCGAGATTACAAGCATTAGCACACGGTCCGTCCTTAAGAGTGAATGTATATAAGGGATATTTTGTCAATTGCTACGTATTCCACACCGAAGAATATGGCCAAACAAAATCAACTTGGAATAGCGGGTCAATCTCAAGGGAAATCTCGATTATTATGGCGTATTGAAAGAAGTTACTGAATTGGAGTACTTGCTTGGAAATTTTGTAGTTCTTTTCAATTGTGAGTGGCGGGACGCTGAGCGAGGCATTACAAAACATGGCACTTTTGATCTTGTTGACTTAAAGCATTCTTCTAGGCATAATGGTGATGATGTGTTCATTCTTGCATCTCAAGCACAACAGGTGTATATGACCCCCTACCCCCGTCGACGAAGAGAGTCTAGCGGATGGTGGGCCGTATGGAAAACCAAAGCAAGAAGCACTTTTGATATACCATTGCGTGCAAAAACGTCTACTTCAAATATTGATTCATCATTAAATGATTGTTATCAGGAAGAGGAAATGCCTATACCTCCGATTATTTCCTTGAATGATAATGTCGAGGATGAAGCATTAATGACCGAAAACACCCGTCCACTAGGGGAGGAAGTCACTTTCAATGAAATCGATGATGACAATGTGGAGGATGATGAAGGAGAAGGGTATATATCTGGGTCCGATGATGAAGATGGGGAAGAAGACGACGACGAGGAAACTAGTGAAGAAGAAATTGAATTTTGTAGTGATAGTGATCAAGATTGTAGTGAATGAATCAGTTTAGTTTTAATTCAGATAATGCTTTGTATATAATGTTTACATTTTATATCACTTATCACTGTAATATTATATCTATCTCATGATTTTCAATTTTACTTGGTTACTCTTTACATGCTATGTAATATTACATCTATCTCATGATTTGGACAATAAATGCTTCCTACTATTTAAATGCAAACTGCAAACATTTTACTCCATAATTTACTTGGACATGTAGTCATTAATTTGAATGCTTTCTACTATTTAAATTTTGTTCTACTTGATAATATTTTCTGTCTACATATATAATATACTAGTTTAGATATGTCGGGTCGAGGTGGCAATCGTTCAAAGAGAGAGAAGGTTGCGGGTTTTATCCATCGTCTTGTTTCACCAAGGACGGGAGGGAGGGGCTCTATTCTGGTTCTGGACGTAGTGAACCATCCGGGCGAGTTAATTTGGACGCAATTATTAATGAGGAAGGAAAAATGGAAATATCTATCTCTCCCAGTGGCCAGTAAGTATTATTTAATTGTAAATGTCATATATATAATGTTTACATTTTATTATTGTCTTTTTATTTGTATATATATTGATATATTATTTTTTAATTAATATCTTGATAGGTTTATACATGCATGGTGGTGGTAGCGATAGCAGCAGCGGCAGCGCTCGTGGTTGTTAAACATGAATTTTCATTGACATGTAATTAAACAAACAAACAAACATATGTAGTTTCTCTTTCCCTTTCCCCTTTTCCCCGGCCTTTCCCCCTTTCCCTTTCCCCGGCCGTTTCCCCTTCCCTTTTCCCCTTTCCCCGTTTCCCCTTTCCCCTTTCCCCTTTCCCCGGCCGTTTCCCCTTTCCCCTTCCCCTGTCGCTTGATTTGGACAAACATATGTATTTATTTGATGTACAAGCGAAACAGGTTGTTTGTGTGTGTTTGTAGTTTGTAATTGTATTTGTTTAAAACAAGTTGTTTGAACAGGTTTACAGCCTTTTACAGGTGGTTTAATAATAAAACAGAATTTTTTTTAAAAAATCTGGACAGATTACCGACGAAAATTTTCGTCGGTAAATTAATAAAAAAATAAATAAAACTAATTTTCGACGGAAATATCCGTCGGAAAATAATAAAAAATTAAAAAATAAAACTCATTACCGACGGATATGTCCGTCGGTTTAGGGTTTAGATTTCCGACGGACATATCCGCCGGTAAATTTTATGGTTTCCGACGGTTATAACCATCGGCAATGGGTTTTATTTATTTATTTTTTTAATATTTACCGACGGATATTTCCGTCGGTAACCTCCGGCAATGGCTCCGGTTAACCGGCCGGCGTAACTCATTTCCGACGGACGGTTTTCGGCGGAATTTTGGATTTTCCGGCGGACAATCCGTCGGAAATACCGGCGGAATTTGTCCGTCGATATTACCAACCAATTATTTCCGACGAAACCCGACGGACGAATTCCGTCGGTAATATCCATTTACCGACGGATATGTGGAATTACCGACGGAAATTTCCGTCGGTAAAAGGCTTGTTTCTAGTAGTGCAACCGTTTTGAGACTGACCATCTCACTTCCGTTAAAGGTACTTAATCCCTTCAAAGTTTTAAAGAAATTACTTTCTTTCGTCTCATTAAGGTTTAAACACCTCGCCTGGAGCGCACTAAGTCAACCTTGATTGAGGTGTGTGATGGGCCCGTACATTTAATATGTACGAATTACCCATCTCCACTCGATCAATGAGTTTTGACCCTAAGAATTTATCAATATGGTTGTGGCATATTCATGCCACATAAGAACAAACGGTTATTGACATTCACATGTCAATCAAAGTAATTGCAAGGATTTAAACATCCACTCGCAAGTTGTCAATATCTCCAAAAAGGTTAGCATACCAAACTCCTATTTTCAATTTCCAAAGTGATGCTTGAGCAAAAGTTTTTAGCAAAATCTAAGCAAAACAAAAGTTTTTACCCTACGAAAGCATAAAAGTGTGGATCAACCCAACACTTGAAAAGCAAATTGTCTTGGCCCTTATGGACCGATTACAAACCAAAATATTTAAACATTGTTTTTGGGACGCAGCCCATTTTCAAACCAAAGTTTTTAAATCAAAAGTTTTTCAAACCAAAGAACCATTTTCTTTTTCCTTCACGGGGTGGCTACTGCCGCAGATGTTGTCGTTGCTCCTTCCTCTAGGATATCATCATCCTTAGCAGCTGAGAATCCTTCTCCTGCTTCCTCTCCCTTATCATCCAAGGCCTTCAAGAGTGAACGTTGCTGCTCAACATCCCACTCTGTATGCTTCCCAGCCTGGAACTCTTTCATCATTTGAACTTTTATTTCTATCATGCTTCGGGCAGCGGAGGCCATCATGTTCTTCCTTACATCTTCAATTTCCTGCAACTGAGTGTCTTGAATGGAAGACATGACTTTCATCAAGCTCTCAACCTCGTTCTGTAAATCCTCTATTCTCTTAGCTGAAACATCCTTCTGTTTCTTTACCTGTAACGCCTCCAACACTAACTTCCTATTCCTTTCTTTGAGATTGCTCATTTTTATTTTGACCGCATCAACACCCTACAAAAAAACAAATTTGATCAGAGGTGTATTGTATCTTCAAAAAATTCTTTTGAAAAATCTGCTTTCGAAAAACAGAGACTTACCACTGCTGCTCTAGCAAGTGCCTCTTCAACATCTGCCAAACCTGTTTCATCAATATTTATCACTTCCTTAGAACTGCCCTTCCTTTTCTTAACCCTGGCTCCCACAGATGGTGCCTCTATCTCTTTCTTAGGCACCAATAACTGTTGGCTAGCTTGAGTTTGCCCAACAAAGTCCTGAAGGTCTTTTAAGAAAAAAGCAGTCGTGGACTTAGAAACTGTCAAAAACAGAAAACATGCTATCAGATGAAAGCAAAATCGAGATACAAAAAGGCAAATTTTTGGACAGAATAGGATCTTACCAGTGGACATCTCAGTAGATGGTGGTATCTCCTGTTCTTCAGAAATGGCTATTGCCTCAAGTGGCTTGAAGGATCGCTCCTCCTCTGAAAACTCCAATAATCTCTTCACTTTATCAATGGTCTCGACAAAAGGTGGGAAGAGCTTCCCCCAATCAATGGCTGCAAAAACAAACAAAGAAATTACAACAAGCAAGTGCGGGAAATAAAGAAAAATTAAAGTTTAAAAGAGGGATACCTTCCCTGTTCCATCCTGTTGCCAAGAAATCTCCTTCCTCCAAGGAATCCTTCTCAACAAAGAAGTATTTTGACTTCCAACCCCTATCGTTCACTGTTACTCTATAAAATAGAGGTTTCATGCCAGACCTAGTTTTTAGAAGATATCTCGTGGAGTCAAAAGTTTGGAGCTCATATACGAAAGTTAACTCTCTCAAACCTATGTCTAACCCAAATTCACGGTTCACCCACAGGACACAAGAGAAAATCCTCCAAACCATGGGCATTAGTTGGACGAAAGCCAAGTTTGTTTTTCTAAAAAACTCATTTATCAATGCAGGGAAAGGATACGAAAAACCTAGGGCAAAGGGATATTCATAAAAATAGACCCACTGTGGAGACACGAAATCAGCCCTAAGAAACACATCAAAAGACCTAAAGATGGTGGAATCCGGGAAACATCGTCGTTCCTTGACAGATTCGATGAGCTCATTGTTGAAAATACAGACTTCTTCGTCAGGTTTTGCCAACAAGCCTTCGCAAGAAAAAACCCCATCCTCGTTCAAACTCAGAGGATTTCTTGCAGCCTTACCCTTTTATGGCTTAACCATTTTTTTCAAAAAAGCAAAAAGGGAAAAAAGAGAGAGGAAAAGATTTTACCATGAGAGAAAATCACCGCCGTGAAGAAGATGGATGAAAACGTTGAAAAAGTGGAAAAGAAAGCGAAAGGGACTCAGTTAAAAACCCTAGATCCTTGGTATTTACGCTAATTAAGGTGGATTAAACTTCTCAACTGCCACGTCTCAATCAAGTTAATTAACCGTCCAAGCTTCTAGAAGAAAGTAAAAAAATCGTCCATTTAAATTCATTAAAAGACAGTTTTTGGGGACAATTGTGGATAAATTCAGGATTGCTACATCTTGAAAAGTTGTCAGCATGTCGTCGTCTTCAAACCCGTGGACAAGGTAAAATTCACTTAGATAATTAAATCATTATTTAATTATTTTTTGCTATATCTATAATTACAGGTAAAAAGAACGTGGGATAAACATATTTCGTGGACTCATTTCAACGGTTGAGAGACCAAGTCAAGATTGAGATAACAAGGCCGAGATTCTAGAAAAGTTTGTTAGGATTTTTGTTATCTTCAATTATCTTTCTTTATTTAAAGGCTTATGACTGGAACACTAAGCACGCAATATTCACACACAGTTCACAAACACATTGTAATCCGTCATAGCTTCAACCTTTGTAACTCATCAAGATCAATACTACCGTTTGGGACGAAGGTGACCCTAAACACCTTCCGAGGTTTTGTGCCGACGAGATAGTTGTCTCAAGGGCTTTCCTCGTTACATGATCGAGTCATCTTAATTTCATTGTTACACCGATTATATTACATTGCACCTTCCTCAATTTTATTTCGAATTATTTTACATTTGATTGTTTTTCATCAAAACACAAGTCATAATTCACATTATTTGGTACGTTATCTTTTGACTCTAAACTCTTGTCAACTGATTTCTCTCTCATACAAAGCAAATACTTACTATCACGTCGGAGGGCCTTCGCCGGAGAAGTCCCAGCTTAGTTTATGTGTTTGTTTCTCTGTTTCAGGGTATTCAATTACTGAAATATGCCAAATTTGAACTGATTCAAGCGTTTTTGACATCATCAACATATATTTTGAATTGAACGGAGTAACTGAGAGGGGTTCCTTCAATGTAATTTCTTACAAATTGATTTCGTTTGGTTTACAAATATCGAAATAAATTAATGTGTAGATCAGTTGGTTGAGTTTGCTCATAGTCATATGAGATAAGAGTGCGGGAGAACTTTGTATTCCCTGTGATACTATTTAAATAAGTCGACACTTAAATAGATCCGATGGTCAATGAGTAATTGGAAAAAAGGATTGTGACAAAATTTAATAACTCTTGCTTGAAAAAGCGGTGGTAATTACTGGAACCGCCACTATTCTTCATTACCATAGTATTCTTCATTTTGAATTCAGTATACTATATACTCCCTCCATCCCAATAATTGCTTTACCCTTTTGGGTTTGGGTGGGCACGCAATTTATGAAAATGGAAGGAAAAAAAAATATTGTGAATGTAATTTGAAAATAGGAGAGAGAATTAGTAGAGGAAATAGTAAATTATAATGGTGTTGTGAGTAATAAAATAATGTAGGAGAGAGAATGAGTGGATGACATAGTAAGGATTCTTTGCCAAAAAAGGAAAGGTGAAGCTTCTAACGAGACGCCCTTTTGGATAATTAGTGAAGTTTTTATTGGGACGGAGGGAGTATTTATTTTTCAATCTATAGTATAAATCACACCTGGGAGACGCCCTTTTGGATAATTAGTGAAGTTTTTATTGGGACGGAGGGAGTATTTATTTTTCAATCTATAGTATAAATCACACCTGGGTGAACAGTACTATGAACAATATTAAATATCAAATTTTCCATTTTGCACTCACTAAGTTGTTCCTTTTCCATTTTGCCCTTAAATTTTTTTTTTTTTAAATTATAAAAAAAAAAAAAAATACATGTCCTCGAACACGAGCTTTTACTAGTTATTGATATGGGATGTGGGTTGACTCCTCAACCATTCTCCCCTCAAACCACACAACTTGTGTCCTTCCCTTTGCCGCTGAATCGCCTGCTGGACACGTCATGATCATCAATATCACGAGAACTTTATTCACAAGGCAAACATAAAATAAAACTCCATTCGTGATCCCACACGAGGAAAAGATCCATATATTTAATACACGGTCCATCGTGTCATGGCCCATCTACGAACTATGGATCTGGTACTAGTTTATTGGATCGCAACTATCTCCACCATTCTACATTATATTATATCTACCGTGGACCTACTTTGCACGAATTTGTGTTTTGATATCTCTCAAAAAGCCTCATTTTGAATGGTTTTTATGGGCCCATCTTTTTAGCATCTCCTACTTTTTCTTATCTCGGCCCAATCTCGTTGGCCACTTTTCTAAACATCAACCACGCTGGAAAATATGCATGTATAATTATATAACTCTTCTTTTCCACATAATAATAATCACAAAATCTAGGGAGAAACGCGTTTCTCCATAAGTTATGGAGAAACGGGTCCCGACATGTCGCGACAACGATGGGTAGATAGCAGAAGCCTATGAAAGTGATATCCAGAAACCTTCAAATGAATATCCGAAACCTTCAAAATGTTTACGGATATACATTTGAAGGTTCTGATATCCGTAAACCTTCAATAGCAATTTCGGATATGTCCTAACACATTTCCTGGATATGCACCTAACAGTTTTACGGATATGCACCTAACGGTTTCTGGATATACATTTCACATCCTTCCTGGCTATCAAATACAAAGCTTTCGGATATCAATCGCAAAGCTTCCGCTATCAAATGCAAAGCTTCCGGATATCCGTAAGCTTTTGGTCTTGGCCTTGGGTTTTTTTTTTACGGTTATCAAATGTAAAGCTTACATTTATGAAAAACACGTTTCTCCATAGTTATGGAGAAACGCGTTTCTCAGCAGACGCACTCAATAATAATAATAATAATAATAATAATAATAAATATTTTATATTTTAAAGTTTGACTTATTAATTTTGTACGGCTCGATAACGGTACTCATTTAGTCATTAGTTACCTCATGGCCCGAAAATAGCGTAACCTCACCTAAATATTTTCTTCAGCCAACGAGCCTAACCTCAGGAGAACCTCTCTTTCATTTCCTTACTCTCCCCATGCATCATTCCCCTCTGCATTTGCTTTGTCTGCTCCCTCGCATTATTGATCACATCTTTCTCATTCCCACTTTGGTCTCGTCTTGTCTTTCTATATGCATGCGCCTCCGGGACCTCATCCTCCATCGGATCAAAATGGGTTGCGGCATTTCAAGATTCAATTTAATTGAAGATGGCATGGCATGTGGCGGCATTAAACGAAAAATGGTTGAGTCCCGCAGTAAAAAGGATCTCCTCCTCGATCCTAGCACCACCTCCACCACCAAGCTCCTCCCTAAGGATGGAGCGGCAGGGGACCCACATTATCAAGCCGGTAAACCATCTTCCGACTTGGTGGTCATGAAGGAGCCTCCACTGCAGCCACAAATTATACCCCAAAAGAAACGCGTGGAGAGAAAGAAAGGCGAATTCGGGCTCAGAGGGACGGAGAAAGAGGAAGGTGATGAGACGGACGATGATGAATATGAGAGAGCCGCAAAAGACAAGTACGATAATTTTGCAAAGAGGATTTCAGATTTTGATGGTAATTGGATAGGATCACCTAGTTTTAAAGAGTATTGTGTTGATTCCGTGTCCGACAAGGATGTCTTTAACAATGGTAAGTTCTTTTCATGGCCATTCTAAGCCCACATCCACAATCATTTCTCGTGTTGTAAAAGAACAACACAAGATAATTTTGGCGTCATTGTTTTAGTTCAAGCAGCATCAAATATACATTTTATTACTTATAAGCAAGATCAGGGTTTAATATATAAAAAAAAAAAAAAAAAAAAAAGGATAAGTTTTGGCTAACTTGAAGATGATATATGTATGAAGATTTGACATGTCTGAAATTCACCGTCGTTGTCGCAGGTAAAGGCAACGGAGAGGACACGGAGAAGAAAACACGAGGAACGGACAACTTGCCAAGCAGCGAAGAGGTATATAGGGCTGCAACTTTTCTCTTAGATCGTATTAATTTTTCCGCAATGTCATTAAAACTTATAATATGAACGTAGCTTGTCAAGCGTTTGTTGTTTGTTTTGTTTTTTTTTTAAATTTATTGCAATTGTTCCGCAGGATTGTGTAGTTCGGGGACCAAAGCGTCTAGAGAAAAAAGGGAGCCGAGGAAAGAAATTATTTCCGACAATGCACAAGCCAAGGAACCTTTGGCATGTGACAACTTGCTACAGCCGTAACAACCACCATGTTGCCACCACGGAGAAATTACCGGAAAAGGTCTGAATTGCATACACAACAAACAACGAGTAAAACGGAGGGAATAAATGCACTTTCTTAATCTTTTAAATGATCTATATATATACACGATAGACTAATTTAGAGGAGATTTTTGTACATGTAAAATTACAAATGAATTTGATGTTTGGATCATATTAATTTAGACTAGAAGTGCATGGTAGGGAAACTGGTATCCAAATTTTATGTACTAGTAAGACTTAGCATATGGCCAAAAATACATGTTACGACCTCCTCTGTTGGCTGCTTTTATTTTGGAATATAATAAATCAAGGATGTTCGTTCTACTTCCATTATTCATCTTTGTTTTCGATTGTTTGCTTTAATTTTTTCGTGTGTGTGTGTGTGTGTGTGTTTGGCTTAGGAATTGGATTCAATTTGGTTTCCTATTTCAAACATTTTCTGTTTACGAGATAAGTAGTATGTTTCATATCAAAATCATTCGATACGAATAGGAGTAGCCCAAAGTGAATGCCGCATCAAATGATCCGTTGAATCGCTGCAATGATAGAGATTTGACCCTTATTATTTTGATCGATCAACGATTTTGATTAATTTGATTTTGGATAGGACCCGCGTAATTTCAAATTAATCTCCTCCATCTAACACTAAACCACTAATTAAAATAGTAACCAATTGTCCGTAAGCTACAGCAAAGCGGCCATTTATCTGCTTTGCTACAGTAGTTACAAATTTCATTTGAGCGTTGGGTTAGTAATTCGTCATAGTTTCCTCTGAGCTAATTATATGTATTTTTTTTTTATTGTTTTTAGGATTATTTATATTTATTTCCTGATAACTAAATAGTAACGCAATATATATTTTAATACATATTCCAATGGTAGGAAATTGCAGCCCACTACACACGTATTTTTCCTACAAGTGGGATTGTTGTAGCCCATTGACAAATGGTGGTTTGAATTTGAATGCATTGCATAATGTAGGTGTAGGGTCCATTTGACAATGATAACAAGTAAAGAAAGGAAGGTTGATCTGATCATCATCAAATCAAATCAAATGTTGTTTTAATTATCATTCAATATCTAAACAAGTTGGCAATCACTTTTTGACTCAATATTTTACTTCAAACTGGTGTAGCACCCGTGCGTTAAACGCATGACTAAAAAACTTTGACAAATCGTAAAAATTAAATCAAGAGTTACTATAACTATAAAAATTAATTTAGATTTTAAAAAAAATATATAATGTTTGGATTTGTCACACTTTTGCATTCTCATATTGCATTCTCACAAACATTATGATGTAGTTATAGTAACTCTTGATATTTTTTAAAAACTATCAAGAGTTACTATATCTACATCAGCTGAAAATCACCAAAGATATTGCATTCTCATATTGCATTCTCATATTGCATTCTCACAAACATTATAATGTTTGGATTTGCTACACTTTTGCAGATGTGAACATCCGAATTTTATGCAAAACTTTTTTTGTAAGAAAATTATGGTAAAGTGAAGTAAATAGAAAGAAATAATCAAGCAATTACCCCAGTGTTTGATCAACTGAAATATGTTTGTCCATATAAACAAACTTCATCTGTCATTTGAAAGTTGACCTTTTTATCCTGTTTCAGAGTTTTCTTCATATCCCTTGCTTGATTATCAGGAAAAACTTGATGTTTCGGATAAAAAATGTGATACACACATGTTGAGGGGTGAATACTTACGCCAGTCAAACTAAATCCATATTTTTTCTTAATTTGATCAACTGAACCAGTCTTTTCCTCCTTTGGTACTTCCTTTGCTGGAACTTTCTCATTTTCCCCCTTCATCACATTCAGTTTACCTGTAGCAAAAAGGAAGTCTTTAGTCAAGTCGTCATGTATAAATCACTTGTCCAAGAAAAAGTGTCAGGTCATCAGAAAGAGATGAGGCAGTTAAATGCAACCAACAGATAATCAAGCTTCCGTAAATCCATGCCAATAAGCCATAAACACACGCGCACACACACATATACTCCATCTGGTCCGAAATAAATGTGTTGCTAGGATTTGCACAATTCTTAATAATGCAGTAATTACTACAACTTAATGAATAAAGTACCGATATTATCCAATATTTCACTTGTTCATATAATACAGGTTGAAACTGTTTCCCTACTCTTCACAATATTTTCAGTGTGTATATAAAGGTAATATCCTGTATCTACAGATTTTCTTGGGATAGAAGCTCTCAAGAAGACTTCTATACTTGCAAGAACAATTGCAACCATATTCTCATAGCATCCAAGCAAAAGCACTAGTTCACAACAGCTTGTCAAATGAATTGTGTAGGAAAAAAATTTGTAAAGAATGCAAGAAGAAGAAGCTGGTTAAAATAGAAGGATTTTTAATTTTGCAAGCCGTAAAGCTCTCCGACAAGGCAAAACCTCGGCACATTGATTCCACCGAGACTTCCCACTTACTTGCGAGGCGTGATTCACGAATCACTCCAAGATCTGAACTTGCAAATACCATGACAATCTTCCGTGAAAGAGCCACGTAAGGACTGCACCAAGGAATGCACAGCCAGGACAATAGCCAAGTCTTCATGCTGCTCCTGAAAAATCAGAAGTCTTTTTATAATATAGTACTCCGAATATAACTCTGGTCTTCTTAAAAGTTGAAAGTAACCATGAAAGGTGCAAAAGTAAAGATTTAGTACCACTTTAGCAACAACCTGTAAGAGAGAAGAAAGAAACTTACATTGGGTAAGAATAGAGTTTGGTCAATTAAATTAAAAGCAAATCTTGGAGTCAGTTTTGACTTAGCAACCTGAAAATGTGTAGCAATTGCTGCAGCTCTCGAATCTCCAAAGAAACAAGGTCAGTCTTGTTGACCATTCGGCTATTTTAGGGACATAAAACCATATTACAATTTCAAAGAAAGAGCGGTTGATAAATCTTGAATGCGTAAAGTGTAGAAAGGAGTTATCGAGGGGATATTTACCAAATATGCGGCCCAACGGTAACATGTCCACAAATGTTGAGTAAAGGTGGCACCCAAAAGGAACTCAGGAGCTCTATACCAGAGTGTCAAGATCTATTATGGTAAATGTTCTACCGTTATTAACGTATAGAGCAAATGGTATAAATTGATTATTCACCGACATTACAAGAAAGTGAACAATGAGAAACAAGGATCTATCTTACCTCGTGAGTGTACTTCTTAATGGGTAGAGTAAAAGCTCGAGCTGGACAAGATCGGCTATCTTAAGCATCATTGTCTTTCGGTCCATCGCCAGGACACGAGGCTTAAGGTCCCCGAATTATTACCGATAAAAAGGTATCAACGAAGTAATTGCAAGGTGTTATTCAATCTGAAGTGCATGATTTGAAATAAACATTACATGCGGTACTCCGTTTACCGTACGGCGTAAAGAAACGCCTTACAAAGTTGGTACATCGAGCTCGGTATAAAGAAGCGGAAACATTTATAATGAAACCGATACTGGCTAACACGAGAACTTGTGAAAAAGCATTTAAAACATTGTGCAAGCCCTATGAGAGAGATTGAAAGGCCTCATCATCTCATCAACCATCCATACCTTGATGGTTTTGGAGGGGATCATCTATCCAGTTGTACGAAAAGTTCTAATGAATTTCTTGAGATCAGTGTCCATGTACTCAAACACCAAATACAAAACTGTCTTTCCTTCTTTATTCTGCCCTTGCTTCACATCTATCAGCCTGTAACAATATGACCAGCAGAAAACATCAATTTCAAGTAATATATGAAAGGCCTTGAGGCAAAATGGATAAAATCACTCCAAGATCTGAACTTGCAAATACCATGACAATCTTCTGTGAAAGAGCCACGTAAGGACTGCACCAAGGAATGCACAGCCGGGACAATAGCCAAGTCTTCATGCTGCCCCTGAAAAATCAGAAGTCTTTTTATAATATAGTACTCCGAATATAACTCTGGTCTTCTTAAAAGTTGAAAGTAACCATGAAAGGTGCAAAAGTAAAGATTTAGTACCACTTTAGCAAGATCGTCTTCAATTCCCCCACTGTTAGCACCTGTTACCATGAATATATTCCTATAATCTGCTCTAAGGCTCTTGATCTAGATCCTTGCCACAAACATATGCTTAAATATTTCACAAAATCAACTGGAGCATCTTTGTGAAGACATAAGCTTAACCATGGATGCACCATATACAGTGAAACACCAACACAAGTTAAAACTGATTAAAGGAAAAGTGGAGGCCAAAAACAATAAAAAGAAAAGAAAAGAAAATTCATCAAGATTAAAAATTTCATTCCCTTTCAAAGTAATCATATTCTGTCATGAAAGTTTTCTTCGTGGACAAACCATGTTCTTTTTGGATTCTTTTCTAACTTCAGCATATTACAAATGAAAGGGTTACTTCAATGTACAAATGAAAGGGTTACTTCAAGGTTAGAAGGGGTGAAGTTTTGTAGGGGAAATATAGGGTCTTGATCTTGATACTGAGGCCGGATATGTGATTGAATCGTGTATAATCCACTTTCCGAATAAAGTATTTCGGCCCATAATGCCTGGGTTACACAAAATCTTTATTGGGATAAGACAATCACTCAATTTGTTTCTAGGCAAAGAGAACAAATCTAAAACTTGAGAATTGATTTGCTTTCGTTATTGTTGTATCACTCTTGTATGTTGTGTGTGTTACAAATGAGATCAAACATCTGTATTTAAACAGATGGAGAGGTATCAGTAAAAGGGTACATTCAAAAGACATGACTTTAGCCAAGCAATGTGTCTTTTCACTTTGAAAAGGCACCTGTTCAGGAACTGCTCGGCCGAGTCAAGGGACTCGCTCGGCCGAGCACATATGTCTAGTGAAATTTTGCCAAGCTGCACGGCCTTGTCTTATGAACTGCACGGCCGTGTTGTTCATACTGCTCGGCCGAGCAAGGCACAAGCCTCGGTCGAGCAAGACACTCCAGAAACTTGGCCAATCTGCTAAGCTCTGCTCGGTCGAGCACATCAGCAATATGTGCTACCCTTTAACTTTTACTTCTTTATCGAGGTTGACTTCGTTTTAGCTCAAACGAGTGTGTACTCCACACTTTCCCTTACTCGTATCCGAGTCTAATACGAATCACATTGATCTCTTAGTAAATCACCATTACAATAAAATAAGTTGATGATACTAAAATCACCAACAAATCCCCTCCATTTTAGTGTAATCCTTTGATTTACTAAACTTTATAAATAACGAAACAAACGAATGCATAAATGAAAATGTCTTGCGATTGAATTTTCATCATAGTATAATACACATTTCAAATACTCGAGAATTGGGGTGTCCTAACGATTGAACCCGTCAACTCATATGAATACCTGAAGATACTATACACATAAGTTCAGTACAATTCTCTTTGTTTAACCTTGACACTATTACAAGCCATGTGTCCATATCCAATAGTGAACATATAGGAAGCCAAGTCCTAGCTTCTTGAAGCGGCAAAACTTCATGTCCACATAGGTAGTTCCTTTAATCTTGCACCTGCATTTGCAATTTTTCAAAGGAACTCTTAAGAAGATATTCTTCAACCTAACCTTTACTTATGTGTCCGAACACATACCTTGGGAAAGATAATAACATGTGTTCCAATCTCCAACTGCGAGCTTTCCACATTGAATTCAAGCTTCTAACGTTGTATTAGAAGGGAATTGGGTATCTCACAATTAGAGGATTAAATGGACTTTAATCCCATTCCCATTGCAGACTTATTTACCAAGTCTCTGGCTAACCCCTTCGTCAAGTGGTCAGCCAAATTTTGTTGCGACCGAATAAACTCAACTGATATCACACCATTCATGATTAACTCCCGAATCATACTATGTCTGACACCCAAGTGTCTAGACTTGCCATTATAAATCTGACTATAGGCCCTAGCCAAGGTGGCAGCACTATCACAATGGATAGACATTGGTGATATCGGTTTTGGCCATAATGGAATATCATATATCAAGTTCCGAAGCCACTCCGCTTCTTTTCCAAAGTATGCCAATGCTACAAACTCAGATTCCATTGTAGAATGTGTAATACATGTCTGCTTTTTGGAAGCCCAAGAAATGGCACCTCCTCCAAGCAAGAACACCCAACCACTAGTAGAAGATGAATCTTCTCGGTTGATCCAACTAGCATCTGTGTAACCTTCTAATATAGAAGGATGTCCACTATAACACAAACCATAGTCCATAGTACCTTTTAAGTACTTGAACACCCTTGTTATAGCATGCCAATGTTGTCTACTAGGATTACTAGTAAACCTGCTCAATCGTCCAACTGCATAAGCAATATCAGGTCGAGTTCCCGTCATAGCATACATCAAACTGCCTATGGCTTTTGAGTATTCAAGCTGTGACACAGGTTTACCAGTGTTTGATACAAGTTTCTCAGTAGGATCCATGGGAGTACTAACTTTAGAACAATCATCACAATTAAACCTCTTGAGAATTTTCTCAATATAATGAGATTGTGAAATTGCAATTCCCTTGTTCTTCTGTTTAATCTTTATACCAAGAATTATGTCGGCTTCTCCCATGTCCTTCATAGAAAACTTTGATGACAAAAACTTCTTAGTTTCATCAACTACATTTTGATCTGTGCCAAAAATCAACATGTCATCAACATATAGGCAGATGATTACACCTTTATCGGATTCATCAAATCTACTATATACACATTTGTCGGACTGATTTAATACAAAACCATTCGACAAAACAACCTCATCAAATTTTTGATGCCACTTTTTAGGTGCTTGCTTTAGCCCATACAATGACTTAATTAACCTACATACCTTATGCTCATTACCTGGCATAACAAATCCTTCAGGTAGTTTCATATACACTTCTTCTTCCAAATCACCATTTAAAAATGTTGTTTTGACATCCATTTGATGGATCAATAAATTCTGAATAGCTGCCAAAGCTATCAGTAATCTAATAGTAGTGATACGAGCAACCGGTGCATAGGTATCGAAGTAATCGATCCCTTCCTTTTGTCTAAAGCCTTGGATTACCAATCGAGCTTTAAACTTGTCAATTGTTCCATCGACTTTCATCTTCTTTTTGAAGATCCATTTGCACCCCAAAGGTTTACAGTCTGGTGGTAAATCAGACAAGACCCATGTATTATTTTCCATAATAGAACCAATCTCATCATTGATTGCTTCTTGCCAAAAACCAGCATCTCGGGATTTTATTGCTTCATCATAGGTTCTTGGATCCTCCTCTATACTATAACAGTAAGAGTATTGAGATTCAATTTGATCTCTTGATCCCATAACTAAATATAGTTGAAAATCAGAACCATATGATTTAGCTTTCCTTGCTCTTTTACTTTTACGAGGTTCGAGTGTCTCACTTGGTACCTCAATCAAATGATCATTCATTTGAGATTCAGCCGAAATACTTATCAATTCTTAACTTAATGGTGAATCAATATTCAACCAAAGCAAGTAGATCCGCATACTCACAACACATTATTAAATGCGTGGCTATGCATTTGAACAAACTCACAACGCATCTAATGATGGTGGCTATGTTCAAAATGGGATAATCCTACATTAAGAATTAAAAGTCATTTAATATGTGTCCTCTGTAGATGTAGTCGTCGTTTTCCCACTTTGATCTATGTCTGATTGCCTCCAAGTTGTCATCTTCAAGCAATTCTAGAATAGGAGTAGATAGAACATACACCACTTTTAACGTTGTTAAAAGGAAGTGCATCTTCTTCTGCCAACGCCGGAAATCTTGTCCTTCAAATTTGTCTAGCTTTCCAAAGTTGTTCGTCATCTCCTTTAAAGTACTTCCACCAGCCATGAGTATCACTAAATACTTTATTCATTTGTAGGGGAAATATAGGGTCTTGATCTTGATACTGAGGCCGGATATGTGATTGAATCGTGTATAATCCACTTTCCGAATAAAGTATTTCGACCCTTAATGCCTGGGTTACACAAAATCTTTATTGGGATAAGACAATCACTCAATTTGTTTCTAGGCAAAGAGAACAAATCTAAAACTTGAGAATTGATTTGCTTTCGTTATTGTTGTATCACTCTTGTATGTTGTGTGTGTATACAAATGAGATCAAACATCTGTATTTAAACAGATGGAGAGGTATCAGTAAAAGGGTACATTCAAAAGACATGACTTTAGCCAAGCAACGTGTCTTTTCACTTTGAAAAGGCACCTGTTCAGGAACTGCTCGGCCGAGTCAAGGGACTCGCTCGGCCGAGCACATATGTCTAGTGAAATTTTGCCAAGCTGCATGGCCGTGTCTTATGAACTGCACGGCCGTGTTGTTCATAATGCTCGGCCGAGCAAGGCACAAGCCTCGGCCGAGCAAGACACTCCAGAAACTTGGCCAATCTGCTAAGCTCTGCTCGGCCGAGTCAAGGACTTTGCTCAGCCAATGTAAGTACCCAAATCTGGCTCATGCCTTCCGGTTAATTTCCCGGCAATTCCGGTAATTTTCCCGGTAACTCCCCGGACTTTCCTGGAGTTCCGGAACAATTCCGGAACAGTTCCAAATCATCTAAGGGCTGAAGGGAATGCTTCCCAATTAAGAAACACGTTTTTCTTAATTTGGGAAAGGTTCTAGAATTGCCACCTTGCATGAATCTAGAAACATGCTGAGTCACAAGGGATAATGTCGCACGGCTGCATTAGCCAAGGATCTCTGGCCGCACGGCTTCATTGGTCTTATCCAGACTGCCTATAAATAGATCCCCCCTCTTCCCATTTTAGACACCAACAACAAGGCAACCAAGCACGAAAAACACACACAATACACTCTATAATACTGCTGGAAATCCAAGAAGGTTGAAGAAGCAAGCCAAGAAGCCACCTCCCTCCTCCTTGAAGATTTCAAAGTTGGTCCTTCCACCTAGCTCAACCCAAAGAAGAAGAGGCCACCATTGGTAACCTCTCACTCCCTTGCCTTGCATTTTAATTGCTCTATGTGAATTAGATTGCTCATTGCATTCATATATTGTTATTATCTTTGCTTGGGACTTGGTAGTTTTCATTAAAGATCATATCTTTATTATACCCCTTTTCCCCTTTGCATAAATTAGGCATCATTTGTCATTAAAAATGTAATCTTTATATTCAAAGGTGCATCCTTTGCACCTAAAAATCCCCTTTTTACATAAAAATGTCATCTTTATGCATCCTTTGCTCATAAAAATGCAATCTTTACATCCAAAAATGCATCATTTGCATATAAAAATCATGTCTTTATAAAAAAGGTGCATCCTTTGTACCTACAATCCATTTTCATGCATCCTTTGCATTAAAGGTCATTCCTTCATCATAAAAATGCATCCTTTGCAATAAAGATCACTTCTTTACATCAAAATGCATCCTTTGCATAAAAATCATGTCTTTACATCGAAATGCATCCTTTGCAAATCAAATGCATCCTTTGCAACCCAAAAATGTCATCTTTTCACTAAAAATGTCATTTTTACATGCATTCCCCCATGTCCCCATTAGCAACCTTGGAATGGACCGGTGTAAAGATCCTATCTTTACATCGTTTCTTCCATTAAAGGTTCCATAATCTCTTTAGAAAGGGATAACCTTGAACCCTATATCTCTGATTATCACTTAAGACGAGCACGAAGCATTCAATAAGCTCGATCGTCTTAAGGTGTAGGATTGATGGGCTAAGGACATTCCTTCCTAAAGAACCTCATTTTTGGACTATAAATGAGAGTCCTTCTCTCGATCACGCAAGTCCCGAGGTAAAAATGCGATGATCACAAGTCCAAGATGAGGACGGGATCAAAATCCCGAATACATAAAATTCAAGAAATCCCGAGCGACAACCAATAGATGGTTTGTACGTCCGGAAGACAACTTGGGACATTTCCTCCCCTTTCATTCAAACACATGCACACAAAAAAGCACGCAAGCAAGCAAAATAAACGGAATCTAGGGAGACTTGCTACGGCAAGGCACCTTTGGTGAACGACGATTCGTTCTTCCCAAGGGGTAACTTAACCTCCGAACCCATAAAATCCTTTTTTTTCAAAGTTTTGAGGAAATCAAAATGGCGTGGCGACTCCGTTTTTCAAATTAAACCGGATGTCTTCAAACTCGCGTGAATCCAAATTTGGGCACACATTCACAGTTTGGCGACTCTGCTGGGGATTTCCCAAAGGAGAAAAGCTTTCATTTTTAAAATAAACGATACCTGGTATATAGGTGGAAACCACTTAACCTTCCTGTATCGCTCCCTAACCCGGGGCTTGGGATAAACGGTGGTTTAACAATTCCACGTACCGGTATCACTTTTCGAAAAAAATAAATAAAAGAAAGCTTTTCCCTTTGAGCGGGTTAGACTCCCATCGCGGATTTCGTCTATTTTGCTTGCTTTCTTTGCCTTGCATTGCATCATTTGCATCTTGGGATCTGTGCATACTTCGAACGGGAAACAACCCGAAAAAATAGAAAAGGAGTGGAACCTGGAAAATTGATTCATGCAGTCGTACGGCTCAATCCTCCTTGGATTCTGACCGGACGGCCTCAGTGGCAATTCCACCAGAAAAAATTGAGGTTAATCTGGCAGTCCTGACAGCTTGGGGCTATTCGGTTCCAAGGCCAGGCCCAGGGCTCCCAAAAATTTACGTGCTTAAGCATTGCATTTTCCCCGTCCCAAAAATCATTCCTTTAAAACACATTTATGAAAATCTCTGTTTTAACTCAAAAAGGAACATTATTAGGAGACTGCACACTACGCGCACCTTATATATCCTGTACACTTTGCACGCACGTCCCTTTAAACCCGGGGTGGTTGTTGGTGCGATCACGGACGGCCTTACGATGCTCCGGGCGCGCATGGAATCACCCCAAACTCCCCATGGCGGCCCGGTGTCGACCAATGCACAGTCCGTGTCACACGTTTCAAAAAACCGTGACTTTTGGTTGGTTTTTGGTCTAGTCCGTGTCATATAGCCCAGTTGCATATCCCCGTAAAGGTCGAGCCTTAGTCCATAACGGAAGTCAAGGTCCTTCGCACAAGCGAAACTCTGTCGAAATTCCGACAAGGAAAAATTGGTAGAATCTTAACTCCGACATTGACTTTGACCTTGACCTACACGGAATGCGTAAGAGTCAAGACCGAGTCTTTTCCAAGAAAAGTCCAAAGATCTTTCGCTCAAAGCGAAGCTCTGCCAAAATTCCGACAAGGAAAAATTGGCAAGATCTTGACCCAGCATTGACTTCGATTTTGACTCACGCCCGGCGTATGCAACGAAGTTCAATGTGACACTGTGTCATCCGACTTTTCGCCCGACCCATGCCTATTATCTTCTCGGACATTACCGAAAAGTCAAAACGTCAATCGCGCAAGCGAAATTACGCGAGGAAATTCTATCAATTTGAAGAGCGAGACTTTCCCGGTATTGCCTTGACTATAATTCGCATCGCTCGTGCGTTAAAAGTTCCTCTGACCCGCTAGACCCGTTAGGAGCGTTCTTCTCTCGGTCGGTGGGATCCGCGTGCCCTATGGGACCCTCGCCGGGGCTGTCCACCACAGGAGGTCGAAATACGGGTGGAATACGAGGGGCTTATAGACGTAGTGACGGAACCCACGGCGATCCGGGATCTAGAGTAGTTGCGAAAAGAAGGGCAAATCCCCTTTTCCAATCAAATAGAAATTAATAAAAGACACTATTTTAAGTAAACTCGGAAGATTCATAATTTGCATATTGCTTGAGCCTTCATAAACACCTACCCGAGTCTAAACCTCTACTATCCCTTTCCCATGGCGAGAAAGAAGTGGGTGAGAACACCGGTCGGCGACTTGTTAGCGCGGGAATTCTCGGACGGTTCGCAGAATCCTCGGTTTTGTCGATCGAGAGAGTCGAGAATGGCCGATTCGACGGAGAACGATCTTGGTTTGGGTAACCGAGATGACTAGGGAAGAAGAGCTAGCCTTAGCCTTGGAAAACGATCGTAAAGCCCATGAGGAACAGCGAGACCATGCTCATTGATGCGCTCCGCCATCATGGGGTCCGGATAGTGGTAGAGCCCAGCGGTTCCTTGGTTATGGTAGAAGATGAAACTCCCGAAGTAACCATCTCGGCTCCCCACAGCCTATAACCAATGCCCTCCTCCATCCACATATGATCCATTACCAAAAGGCTGTCCCTTTTCGGAGTCTTTTCCGATGTCTCGAAGCCATCGGGGTCTCGACACCCTCTCCTCCTCGAGATAAGACCCGGCTTTGTTCCCTACCAACGAGAGAACAAACGCCACGGCTATCCACCTGCAACGCGGCCTACGCACTACCACATGGGATTCGCTCCCTCTCCCCGGTATGGGCCGTCCCGAGACAACTTCTAGGCCTCGGAATCAATCGAGTGACCTTTTCAATCTATGCCCTTCCACGGCGGATCTTCCACCCCCAACCTTGCCAACGGGATCCCACGAGGCTCCTTTTTCCTACTTACGCAACTACGAGCCTAATTCCTATGCCTCTACGGCCGGCCTCGGGAAACACGGGACCGAGGCCAAGTTTACACATACTTCCCTTCCAAAGATCCCAAGCCATTGGTACCGGCTACCCTTTGTGCCACCCACGGTCCTACCACTCAAATCGATAAGCACCTTCGGAATCGAAACCGTCACCCGACCCCAACATGACTTGGTTGATGGAACAAGTTAAGTCCATGCAAGAGAAGTTTGGAGCTGAGCACCAAAAAGGCGGCATACCGGATCAGCGATCCTGGCAAAATTGTCCCTCTTCCTCCAAAATTCCGGATGCACGAGATTGAAAAGTTCAATGGCACCGATTGTCCCGGACTCACATTGAAAGCTACCTTCTTGCCATGAGAGCCAAGGATTGTACACATCGGCAAATGGCCGACCATTTTCGGCTATCATTAAAGGGTTCATCTCTTAGATGGTTCTGCATGTAAAACCAGAGGCCGAGCCACACGGGACCAGATCAAGGAAGCATTCTGGAGAAGTATAAGGCCAACTTGAATTGGGAAACCGGTAGGAATGACCTGAGGGACTCTACAACGCCCGGATGAGCCGGTAAGTGAATTCTACGGGAGATGGAATTGGAAGCTTATTGAAATGATGACCGGCCCAATTTGAATGAAGAGGAACGGATGGAGATCTTCCAATCTTGCTTGAAGCCTCAATTAAGGGTCCAGTTGGCAATTACTACTATCGACCTTCGGGCAATGGTAAATGCCGGTACCAAGTTTGAAGAATGCCTTGAGCATGGCCCCGGCCCGCGGGAGCGACTAATTCCCACCGCTACAAAGCACCCGATTTCAAATGCCACAACTTTCACTATAAAAAGGAAAAGAAACGGTGGCTCAATTTATATTCGAGAATGAGAGGGTCGGACAAAATTCAAGCCAAGTTCTTTGCGAAGCAGACCTCGTTTCTATACGCGAAGATTTTGGAATGCCACTAGAGAAGGTCTTTGACGGTTTGGTAGGCGAAGGACTCATCGAGACCTTTGGAAAAGCGGAAACCCAAGAACCCTAGTGTCGGGATGGACGAAACCAAGCATTACCGCTTTCACAAATATCATGGGCATAACACCAATGATTGCACCTATCGAAGTTCCTGATCTCTCGCACGATTGAAGAAGGCAAAGGCTGGAGCCGCCTCGGGGTCCCCAATGTGGTCAAGAATCCTCTTCCTGCTAACAATCAAGTCAACATGATCGAGTTCGGGAGACAAATGCGATCGGTTTGGAAATCCGAGATCATAGACATCCTGAAATTCAATGTTCCTTATGATGAATTACAAGGAAAGTGGAAAGATTTGATTAATGCCGCCGCCGTGGAAGGGCCGGTTTGGGCCCATAGTCGGAGCGATTTCGTTAATGTTGTCGAGCTCGACCTCTCTTTTATGATATCGAGCCGGTGACTATGGTCAAGATTACGGAAGAAAGGCTCACTTATGAAGGCTGCTGAGTTTGAAGTAAAACAAGCTATGTTAATGAAAGTCTCTCAGGAACCCTTCATCACCCATGATGAGCATAATGTGTTTGTAATGGCTCTTACTACTCCTGAAGATTAATCCCAACCCCTGTTTGGGAAAAGGTGGAAAAGAAGAGTGAACAAGCGAGAAGGCTTTTGGGATGAAGAAAGTTGTCTCTCGAGATGCCGAAAGTACAAGCGGTCCCACTACCGGAGGCACGAGATGGATATAGTCGAGATTCGGGAAAGGAGATTGCTACGAATCGGTCGGACATCCCCCATGGGAATGGTGACAACAAAGGCGATAATGATCCACAGGATGCACAACCAAATGAGAGCGGCGACAAGACTACTACTCCCGGGGCAACGGCGGGGAAGGAGTGAGATCCCGGTCAAACCCTTGTCAAACACCCTCGAGTCAATAAGTAGTGTAAGGTCCGAGTCGGTAGGGTCCAATCAATTGAGTCGGGAATCTTTGAATTCCGAGTCCTGCGAGTCATCCGAAGGCCTCACGCACGAGGATTATCAATATGTAATCGATGTCATCTTTCCCTTTGCTTTGAATGAAATGACGGATCTTTACGATTATCCCCTTATTGCCAACTTAACAAATGATAAATTAACTCAAAACTTAACAGTTAATAATGAATCATTTGAACAAGATGCAAACATACTAAATGAACAATACATTAAAGAAATCTTTAAGCGGGTTACGGAAAAGAGGAAAACCGGGCCCAAGTTTGCCGAGGAGGTTTTAGCCAAGTGTGAACTTGGAGTGCGTCGAGGAACCTAAAGAGACCTGAGATCGGAAACTTCTTCCGGGGTTGAACGGGACGGCTGGTTGATGCTTAGAGAATACATGGACGTCTTTGCGTGGTCGTACAAGGATATGCCGGGGCTAGACGGTTCAATAGTGGAGCACGAGAATCCCTTTAGCACCGGATGCTAAGCCGGTAAAGCGAGAAATTGAGGAAAATCAAGCCGAGTGGTCTCTGGTCAAAGAATAAATTGAGAAGCTACTGCGGGTAGGATTCATCGAGTCATCGAATATCCGACCTGGTTGTCCAATATTGTGACCGTCACCTAGGCCAATGGGAAGGTGCGCTGGCTTGTGTAGATTTCGGGATGCGAACAAGGCCGGCCCAGATGATTACCCCTTGCCAAACATAGACATCTGGTGGACTCCACTGCCAACTACGAAGTCAAATCCTTTGTTGACGGCTGCCGGCTACAACCAGATCAAGATGGCCGAAGAAGACCAAGAAAAGCCTGACCTTCACCACACCGTGGGAACTTCTTGCTATACGGTAATGCCATTTGGGCTCAAGAACGCCTTGGGAGCTACTTATCAAAGTGGCAATGACCGCGCTTTTTCCGGCGCATGACATGATCCACAAGGAGATTGAGGTCTACGTAGATCGACATGATAATCCACTCCAAAGTGGCGAGGATGGGCAGCACTTTGTTGACTCGCGAAAGTTCTTTTGAGAGGCCGAAACAACATTCCATGAGACTAAACCTCCGCTAAAATGCACCTTCTGGGAGTGACAAGGGGAAAAATGCTTGGGTATATGGTCACATGAGCGAGGTATCGAAGCTCAGACCCCGAAAGATCAAAGCCATTATGGACATGAGGCCACCTCAAACCCAGTACGTAAGTCAAAAGCTTTATGGGCAATGCTAAGTACATCACCCGTTTTGTCAACCCAAGATTGGCAGTATGTACGCTACAGCCCCATTTTCAAGCTGCATGAAAGAAAGAATGTAGATACAGAGTGGACCGAGGAATGCCGGGATGCCTTTGACCGAGATCAAAGCATACTTAGTACATCCTCCAAGAATATGCCCCCCACATAGACATGAACCTCTTCTGCGTCTATCTCACCGCCAACGATCTGGCCGCTTGGGGCTATCTGCTGCTCCCGAGGAGAAAAAAGACTCTCGGGTAAGTAGAATGCCATTTACTTTGTCAGTAGGAAGAGTGCGCAGGGAAGTGAGCTTACAATTACTTCCGCATGTGAAAAGACTCACGTGCGGGGATCTGTCCGGGGTAGTCGGCCAAGTTGAAGCATTATATGCAAGCCCACCCCGTGAATTTGGTCTCGAAAATGGACCCCATCAAGTACATTTCCTTCGATAAGCCTTCTCCCACTCTTGATGCGTCTAGCAAAGTGGTCCTTCTTCTTAGCAGAAGCACGACATCGCCTATGTGACCGGGAAAGGCCATCAAGGGGCCAAGGCATTGTCCCGAGACCACACGGCAAACTTCCCTGCAATGAGGACCGTGGGCCCGAACCCCAATTCCTAGATGAAGAGGATCTATCGCGAGTCGAGCTCGGAAAACCGATGGCAGCTTTTCTTTGATGGAGCGAAAGCTAACAAAAGAGGAAATGGAGTAGGGATGCTACTTTGGTCGATCCGAAAAGATGAGCATACACCCATAGCCACTCAAGCCTGAACACCCTGCCACGAACAATGTCGCTCGAGTACTGAAGCTTGCATTGCTTCAGTTTAGAGGCCGCGAGAAAGGAATGTCAAGGAGCTCGAAGATTTATGGAGACTCACCACGATCATCAACCAGGTCTCCAACAAATGGAAGATTGTGGACCCTAATCTTGACGGAATCATGCCCATATGGAGGAGTTTGGATTGGACAGATTCGTAGAAGTGACTTTCCACTACTTTCCAAGGAAAAGAACAGATTCAGTGTGAGATGCCTAGCCTCTTTAGCCTCCTTTGGTAGCCTCGATTCTAATGGAGATTCCCGAGGGAAAAGCTATAAACCCTTCAGAGTGGGTAGACCAAAAGAAGGTGTTAAAGCCAAGAGCTTGCAATCAAATTTACCAGTTCCTCAAAGATGGAGAGTCATTAAGGGTCCTCCTGGAAAACAGTATCAACGAAGTAGTGTTACCAGTGGAGTTGGAAATCCCGTCATTAAGGGTCCTCCTGGAAAACAGTATCAACGAAGTTGAATGGTTGCGTAGCCGGCATGATGAGTTGGCCCTGCTTGACGAAAGAAGGCTTAAATCCATGGAGCATACCCGAGCCTATCGGGAGGCGAATGGCCGTTAGCATTTGACAAAGGTCAAGGCCCGGAGACATCAAAGAGGCGGACTTAGTGCTTTGAAAGTAAAGCCCCTACACGTAGACATGACCACACCGGGAAAATGGGAACCCGTTTGGGTCGGCCCGTATGTGGTGCGTAAGATACTATCGGGGGAGGAGCCATGAAACTTGCGCACTGGACGGCACAATTTAATCCCTTTGTCCCACTTGATCCACCGGTGATAAGCTCCGAGGGGAAGGTACTATGTCTAAGAAATAAAAAAATAATAAAAAAGAAAGAAAAAATATTAGTGCAAAAAGAGTAATACCCAGCCTAGGGCCGAAAACCCAAAAGGGCGG